>APFE030814584.1:2037-13683 GCA_000404065.3 Pinus taeda | reverse complement strand
ACCAGATAAATAACACGGTCACCAATTAATTTAAAATACACACAATGATCTGCTTTGCTTCTGGTGAAGCCAAGTCCCCGTATAAGTGTATCAAATTTCTGATACCACATCCTTGGTGACTGTTTTAACCCATACAGAGACTTCTTTAACTTGCATACTAGTTCTTTCTTACCCTTCACCGCAAAGCCTTCAGGTTGCTTCATGTAGATTTCCTCTTCCAAATCACCGTGAAGAAATGTTTTCTTCACATCCATCTGTTCTACCTCAAAATCAAAGGCAGCAGCAACAAATAAAATTAATCTAATAGAAGTTACCTTGGCAACAGGAGAAAAAATATCACCAAAATCAATTCCCGGCACCTGGGAATAACCTTTTGCTACCAACCGAGCTTTGTATTTTTCCACCTTCCCTTCTGCATTTGTCTTCTTCTTGAACACCCATTTGCTGCCAATGGGTTTCCTTCCAGCCGGCAACTCCACCAGATCCCAAGCCTCATTTTTGTGCAAAGATGCCATTTCATCAACCATGGCCTCTTTCCAGAGTTTTCCATCTCTGAATCCACTTCTTCCTTCACAGTTCTGGGATCATCATCAATAACAGACAAAGCAAAGTTTGAACAGAAAGCAGATGGACATATACCTTGCTGGCTGCTTTCTTCTCAGCTGATTCTTCTCACGCTGGACGTTTGTGCTCTTTCATCTTCTGATTCCTCCTCTGCTACAGAGTTCTGATTCTCCTCCTTTAGTTTCGAAAACTCTATCTTCACAAGTTCCTTTGGTTGGACTTCATGTTTAATAACATCTTTCACCTCTCTGAACCCCACATCTCGACTGTACACAACCTTCCTTGTTACTGGGTTCCAAAGCTTATAACCCTTTAAACCATCCTTATACCCAATAAAGATGCACTTTTTCAGATTTACTATCCAACTTGGTTCGTTTCTCCTTTGGAACATGTACATATGCATCACATCCAAATACCCTCAGATGTGAAAGAGAGGGTTTCTTACCAGTCCATACTTCTTGTGGAGTCTTATCCTCCAACGTTGATGAAGGTGACCTTTTGACCAGGTAACATGCAGTATCCATCCCCTCTACCCAGAATTCCTATCCTAACCCGACACCACTGAGCATGCTTCTTGCCCTTTCCATCAACGTCTTGTTCATTCCTTCTGCGACTCCATTTTGCTGAGATGTATATGGATTATTCTTATGCCGTGCTATACCACACTTCTTACAAAATTCTTCAAGTTCCTTGCTACAGAAGTCTCCACCATTATCTATCCTTAGAACCTTTATCTTCTTCTATGTCTGATTTTCCACGAGAGCCTTAAATTCTTTAAACCTATCAAAGACTTTAGATTTCTTCTTAAGGAAATATATCTATGTATTCCTTGAGAAGTCATCTATAAATGATACATAGTACACAGACTTACCCAGTGATGGAACTTTCACAGGTCCAAACACATCACTGTGCACAAGCTTTAATATATGTTTCGTCCTCTTACCACCAGAGGGGAAACTCACCCGATTCTGCTTCCCATATACACAATTTTCACAGAAATCAAAATCCAGAGAGCTATTACTCATACCTTCTACCATACCTTTACCATGAAGTATTCGAAGGCCCTTCTCTCCAATATGTCCAAGCCTTTGATGCCACAACATGGTCTTCTCTCCAGAGACCACTAGATTTTCTGCTCCATTTTCAGGAACCATAGAACTATTGCACCCGTCAACAAAAGTGCTACCTTGCAGCTTGTACAGAGTTCCAATCCGAACTCCCTGCATCAATACTAGTGCTCCTCGAACCATCTTGCAGGTATCCTTCTCGAACACTGTCTTTACACCTGCATCATCCAACTTGCTTACAGAAATCAGTTTTCTGGCCAATGCAAGAATATACAGAACACTCGGAAGGGTTCTAACCCTTTGACCTTGCAACTTCAACTTTATTTTTCCATGACCAATGATTCTAGCCTTCCTATCATCTCCTAAGAAGACATCACCACATCGTATTTCTCATACTCGCAGAACCACTCTCTATGGGGAGTGAAGTGAAAGGATGCACCTGAGTCAATCAACCATGCCTCATGATCTACATGTGTACTTGAAGAAGCCAAGTACACATCCCCACCTTCATCTGAGGTGGTTTTCGCCTCTGCAAAAGGAGCATCATCAGATCCCTTTCCTTTATCAGGAGCTTTAGATTTACACTCCCTTCTGAAGTCCCCTTCCTTTCCGCATTTCCAGCACACCACCTTTATAGGTTTTCCTGGAGATTTAGATCTCCCTCTAGATTTAGATCTCCCACTCGATGACTTATTTTTGTTTCTATTCTGGGACCATCCTCGTACAGACAACGCATCACCATTCTGGTTGTCCATATTTTTCCGTCTCATCTCCTCCGTCAACAAGGCTGAGACTATTTCATCAAACTAAAAAGCAGTTGCATTGCTATCTATTGCCATAACCAGACTATCCCACGAATCTGGTAGAGAACACAACAAACTGATGCACTTATCTTCATCTAAAATTTTAATATCAATAGATGATAATTGACTTACCACAGTATTAAATGCATTCAGATGCTCTGTCACCGAGTCTCCATCTTTCATCCTTAGGTTATACAGCTTTTTCCGTAGGAATAGTTTATTCACCAGAGACTTAGATTGGTACAAAGTCCCTAAATTCTCCCACAGAGCCTTCACCGTGGCTTCCCCTGATACATTCAGCAATACTGAATCTGAGACACACAATCGTATTGTGTTCTTTGCCTTCTGATCCAACTTCTTCCATTCTTCATCAGTCACTCCCGTTGGTTTAGTACCCAGATCTATCACGATCAACTGATCTTTATCAACCAACATATCCTCCATCTTGAGTTTCCACAACTCAAAACTCTGACCATTGAACTTCTCAATCTCTATCTTTCCGCTGCTCGCCATCTTCTTTCACCACCATAATCGATCTCGCAAATCTGCCACTGAACAGGGTCTACCACAGGCCCGAGTGAAACCCCTCAGCAACAAAGGCGTCCCCTTGAAGCCAAAACAACTTTGATGCCAAATGTAGGTTTTAACCCCGTACAGAAATTACCTTCATACTAATTCTAAATCACAGAAAAATAAACAATGCGAGAGCATAGCACATTAAACACATATACACAGAGATTTCCCACTAGATCCCAAAACCGGGACTACTAGCTTGATTTTTTTCATTATGTTCCTTTCAATGTTACAATACATGTTTATACATGCCGAACCATCCAATAACATGGACCGAAAACCATCACATCCAAAACCATGGACCGAAAACCATAGGTAGGTTCGCCCAACCTAATATAGGGTCCAAAAAAAAAAAATTCCTGGGGCGTTGCCCCGGAGCCCGTAGAGGGGGGCTACCCACCCCCCTCAAACCCCCTGGACAGGGGGGGCTGCTGCCCACCCACAGAGCCTATTTCAGCTCCTCCACACTCTTCTCCATCATTTCTAACCTTTCTTCCACCTCACTGTGTTTTTTTTCCAGAAACTGTGTGTTCTATAGGAGGCCCTGCGTTTTCTACAAGAGGCTCTTGTAGGAATCACAGAAAGCCAGAAAATGGTTCCAAAAGGCAATTTGAGGGGCTAGGAAGCTTCATGAAGAGCATGTAAAACCTCCTATAGCTATCAACCCTCCTTGCCATCCATTCCACACCTACACCACATCATCATCATCATTTTTTCCTTCCTATCACAGAAAAACACAGAAAACCAATTTTTAGAAAAAAAAACAAAAAATAAAGGAAGTAGCACCTCAAATCTCACCTGTATCTTACCTAGTACCTCTCCATCTCCATCAGCATCTCTGGCATCATCCTCATAGCTCCTAGCATTAAAAAAAAAAAAAAAAAAAATCAGGTAAAATTTTAAAGGGAGAAGCAGTTACACGAGCTCCTGTAGCAGCTGATCCCATTAAAATCAAGCCACAGTAGAAAAAGAAGTGTAATCATGGGATTGAAGGAGACATCTGAAGCCTAGATCCAGCTAGAGGATACCTACAAAATACAAAAAACCACACATCAGACAACAAAGAGCATGCAGCAAAGGAAATACAAGCATGCAGCAGCAAAAGGAGCCAAAATACCACACAACACATACATTCGACTTACAGGTAAGTGACTAACCCACTCCTCTATTGCATTTGTGTAATTGAAAGATATGCATAAGAAAATGAGATGGCTAGGGTTGAACGAGAAAAGGTGGCCAGTTAACTAGGCCACCTTCATCCAGTTGACTGCACTCATCCGAAGATGCCACCACACGTGTGCATAGTCAACTCAGAGAAAGATCCCAAGGACAGGTAGTGGACGGTTTGCAAACTCTAATGCAATGATGAGAGGTGATTGTAGGAGGAAACCATGATGACAATTCAAGTGGGGACCAACAGTCCAAATATGGCAACGTACATTTTTGCCAGCACACCCCATCACTGAAATATCTAAAAGAAGAAATAAGTACTCCTCCTCGAAACTCCTTCACCACCTTTTCTTTCATTCTATCCTCATCCACTTAGTTGCAACAAGATCCTTGTCACCCCACAGCCTCAAAAGCATCATTCTCCATCACTCTCATCCATCCTCCTGCCATCGGCATTCTACAGGAGCACTTACAAGTTCTACAGGAGCACCTACAGGCAGTTCTACAGGAGGGGCAGTGAGTTGTTTTTAAGGAGAAAACATGGGTTTTTTGCTCATTTTCTAGCTTGAGGAGATAGGTTCTATGCATACCCAGCTTGACTATCAATATGTGCAAGGAGTGATATCATTTTTAAGGAGGAATTGAATCCATAGAAGAAGGGGAATTACATAAAAAAATTCTGCCTATTTTCTTAAAAAAACACAGTTTTCCTCTGTTTTCCTGTTTTCTTCAAAATTCTTGTCTCCATCTCTACATTTGGTGTTCAAAAGGGGTATAAGCACAATGACAGGAGGATTCATGAGGAAGGAGCCCACCAATTGAACCAGGCTCCATGAACATCCCCAAGTAGTAGCCATATTCACCAGGGCAAATTGGATGACATTTTTTGAGAAATTCCGAGGGTTTGATGAGGAAATTGCCCAGGAGTTTGCTCTTTCTTTAGTCCCTCACTCAAGGACCCATGCCACTGTCACTTTTAGAGGAATTTCCATGGAAATCACCCTTGAATTTATCAATAGGGTTACTACCCTTCCTCTTGGATTGCCTTGGAGCAAAGATGAAAAGCCAATTGGACAAGCTGCCAAGAAAAATTTCTTCCAAAACAATGAACATCCTATAGAAGATAAAAATGGCATTAGAAGGGCAAGCATACCCTACCCTTGGGATGAGATTAGTTACCAAATCATCAAATATGTTTCCTGTGAAGGGAGGTATAACATAGTCTATGGCTACCATTTTAGAATCCTCCATGACCTGAGATATGGCATGGACACTCCAACACCCCAAAAACTCAGCATCCCCTATTTTCTCCTGCAATCCCTCATAGACTCCAGCATTAAGTTCAAGGCAGGGAGTCTAGATCAGCTGGCTGACCATGGGTTAATTAAAATTTTAGTGGAAGAAGCCCTCCATACATTCACAATCCCCATAGCATGGGAAATTTTCTGAAACATGATAGTAGAAGATGATAGAAAGGCCCTCACCTATGATATCAGTCCTTCTGATAGTGAGGAGGAAAATCATTAATAGGGAAAAGGAGAAGAAACTAAGGAACAAGAAGGGGAGAAGAAAGAAACCAAAATAGAGCAGGGAGAAACAAAACAAACAGAGATAGAGGAAAATATAGAAGGAGGAGAAAGAGGGGCAGAAAAGACAGAAGTGTCTCCTGAGACCCTAGAAAGAGAGGTAGTAGCTGCTCTCACTGCCCTCAGCACCCCAATTAAACCAAAACAAAAGAGGAAGAGGCAGACCTCAATGTATTTCGGGGCTAGAAAGAGCACAAGGATCAAAACAGGGAAACCCCAGCCTTCTTCTAAAGTGCCTATTGTTATTGAAGATTCACCCTCTGCCCAAGGAAATGAATTCCCTTCCAAGGCACCTATCACTTATGAAAGGGGGACTCCTAGATCTCCCACATGGAAGGAAAAAGTAGAACTACATGACTCAAAAATAGTTCTACAGGAGGCACAGACTATTCTACAGGAGACCCTGTCAAGACTATAGGAGACCAAAAAACTTGAAAAAAGGATAGAAGGAAAGCCACAAGGGAAGGAGGAAGTAAAAAAAGCACAAGAACCTGACCCCCAGGCTAGTTTGGGCTCTTACTACAATCTTCTTATGGGGGGAAGAATCATTCCAAAAAAAATTGCAATCCCACTTTTCTTTGAGTTGGAGAAAGAAAGAATAAGGACACACAGGTGGATGCAAATAGCCAAATCCAAGGGAGTTGAGGATATTGGCCATATGGAGAATCAACTCAGAGAAATGGGCAGGGAATTAAGGGCTGCCAAACATAGAGAAGCAATCACAAGAACTTACCTTGAAACAGAAAATGAATTGCTAAGAAGACAGCTGCAAGAAAAAGAGACACAATTGGCATGCATGGCCAGCTAGTGCATGGAGGCGCTGCAATGTAGAACACAAGCAAATTCATATGGATTATACCTCAAGGACCAATGGCTACAGTTTCAGATAAAGACTTTGGCATAGAGAGGCACAATGCCTTTTCAAGATTACAGACAATTTATGGACCTGTGTGACCAAAGCTCATCAGAAGACAAGGAAAAAATAGTAGAATTATATCTGCGTAACATGGCCCTCATAGACATGAATGTGTGGGACCCCAATGCTAGGCTAGGGGACCTACAACTAATGGCCATGGCATCATGGATGAATCATGAGGAGTTAAGGGTGATAGAAATAAGAAAGTTGATGATAAAGGAGTAGAACTAGCCCTTAATGATCAGAGCTGAGTCATCAGATCCCATGGCTCTCATTAGCACACACCGACTGCTTGCAAATAATCCTCAAATTTCCCCTAAATATATCAATGATCAGGCTCAAGCAATTGCACATTTTGAGGATATGGAAAGATTACTTGGGGATGATTGTATTCATGCTTGTATGAGGAGGTGGAACACCTTACCACGCAGTTTGCAAATCAGGGAGTATCACTCCCCAACAAGGATGAAAGAGGCATTAAGGAGAGTGCCAATGTGTAAGCACTCCATGAAGAATTTGAAGTTCAATTGGATTGGCCTCAAATTGAGTCCCCCACTACTGCTAGGCATGCTAGAAGGTAGAAAAGAGGAAGAAGAGCAACAACAGTGGGAAGAGGTAGACAGAAAGGCAAGATTCCATGACAAAGAAGAAGAGCTCACATTAGAAGCACAGGATGTTAGGGAGGCCACCAAGGCCATCAAAGATGAGGAGATGGACTAAGTTGCTCATAGGATGAGCAACACCTTCAATAGGGGGGTGATGATGAGCCCCATAAATGGGTAACTGTATGGGCTCATTTTTCCTCCTAACATAGTTTAATCAACCATTCTCTTAGCTTATTGCATGTTTTTTAATTATATTTATGGTTATGGAGTGAGTTGGGTTGGTTATGATGCCATGGAGTCTAATATGTGTTTAATGCAGATTTTTGTTGAATTTTGAAGACAAAGTCAAAGAATTAATGGACAATTGGTAGCAATAATTCGAAGACAAAGAAGAGAATTTATAGGAGGGAATTCCCCTCATTTATTACTCCCCACTTCGAATTATTCTTCATGCAGCTCGGAGCACAAATAGCCAAATCAATGCACTAGGAGGTAGCCGAGCAATTGGAGGATAACTTGTGTTTATCTCGATTTTTGGGAGCCAAGCCTCCATGATTTTGAGGAAGTTGTTGGAAGCTTCATTTGTATAAAGAGAGAGGCCTAGGGCCTCACTAGGAGTTGGTCGAATTTTTGTTGAAATTTTGTTGCAGCTTTCCTCTGCTCAACTTCGAGCTTACTTTTGTTGACAGTTTCATGTAATCCTATTATTCTTTTGATAATAAATATGAGATTCTTTTTGAGCTAGCACTAAGTTACCTTAGAGGGCTGAAGCTCTTGGGTTAGTGCCCAATCCAAGCAACCAAGCTCCTCTTGTTTGTATTTATATGCTTTGTTTCAGTTTATGAATTAGTTTCTATTAGATGAATTTCTTTCTAGGTTAAGAATAGGTTGCTTTTGGTGATTTAGAAGGTTGTTTCCATTTGTGTTTTCTATAGCAGGTTGAACAATGGTAGACAAAAGATACAAAAGGCCAACAACAGTGCCTTGGCCTCCTTTCCTCCTTGTGGGACCATGAACTGAGGCCAAGACCCTCTTGTTGCCATAAAAACACAGATTTTCCTTCTCCATAGGATTTCTAGTGTTAAAGTTTGTTGGAAGGTTAATGCTTTGCTTCAGATCTCTTTCACCATGCTCATTCTGTCTTTACAATAAATATTCTTCCATTGTTTCTTGCATTATAGCACTTTTCAGCATTTCTTCCATAGCTCATAATTTAGATTAGCTTGATGCAAAATTATGTTTTTGATGTACTTAGTTTCCTTGCTTGCTTGATTTCATTGTTTGACTTTTAGTTTTGTTGTAGAAAATCTCTTCTCATAGTAGGTCAGCCTATCAGCCATCACATTCTTTGCTTGATCTATGCCCTACAGTTCACCCAAAGTTCACCTCAAATCTGCTTTAGTTTTCTGCGTTTTTTCCATAGGATTTCTTCCTCTCTCTCGACCATCCTTCCCTATCCTAACGATCCTTGGTGAACCCTAGGCACCTTACCACATCATTCTATCTTTCAACTACCCTTTCCACCCACTCTCACACCTTGAAATCCTTCAAAACTTCTCTCAGCATCCTCCTGTAGACCTCCTGTAGACCTCTTGTAGATCCCTTGTAGCCTCGTGTAGATTTTCCTGTAGGCTTCCTTTTGAAGTCTGATTGCGGAAAAAGCCTCCAGAAGGCCACCTAAGACCTCCTGGGACCCATCTACACTATCCTACATCTCTTCAAGTCCCAAAACCACCTTTCATCACCACCTAATCATTGCCACATTCACAGACAAATAAATTACATGCATGACAACTTCACATAAAAATACATAAAAATCCAAAAAGATATTTTTTGCTCATTTACTTCTAGAAATAGCTTGAGCAGATGTTGTTCACTTCCTTGAGTAGTGTCATGCGGAAAGAGTTATTTTTGCGGACAAACCTAACCTCCCTAGGAGTCTAAGACTCTCTAGTGACAAACAAACCAAACAAGAGCAATCCTTCTCTAAACACACGTTATTCTATGAGAAACCAAGTGTTTTCCGATCTTACCCTAGGTCCAACGCTTGTTGTAGCAGTCCAGCCTTGCTGATCCAGATGAGCTCCTCCTTCACTTTAAGACCTGCATACACTAACAAGGAAAACGATTACATAACACCTGAATATTTCATAAAACAAAGCATATTCATCACATAGACCAAGGAGTACATGAAATAATTCATTAACAACAAATCATTGAGAAGAATGGACTTATTTGTATTAAGGAAACAAAAAGGAACCATTACAACCTGAGCCTTGGTGTTGTGCAAGCTCCTCCCAGGGTCCAACAAGAGATTTCCTCTACTTTGACAAGCTCACCCACTCCAATATGGCAACAAGGAAGGATAGTGATCTCTCCTCACAAGTCAACAATGGAAGTCCTAATTCCAGCAGCATTTACCCTTTAGAATGTTCAGCTTTCAACCTTCCCCTCCTTTGGCCCAAGGCCTGTATTTATAGTATTCTAGAGGAAGTTATTCAGTTCCAACATCAATGGGATACTCCCTCTTTTGGATGGGGTAGCTCCTCTCTTGATGGGATAAGTTCCTCTATCATAGGAATGCATGAACCATCTGGAGGTGCTCAATACACGTCAAACACTCTTCTAGAAGGCTCTAGAAGTGACCACAAGTAACTTTTTAAAGATGAAACTCGCGCCTTTTGACCTTTCCAGGGGTACGCACCCATCTTTTGGCTTACAGAGCGTACAAGTACGCAGGTACAATGTGTTTGGAGTGCGTACATGCAGGCAAGGTAGAGAGAACCTGCGTACCCAGAGATAAACATGTTTTTAAGTGACTTTCCTTCTTTTTGAAGTTTGACATGAAGAGCAGAGGTATGAGGCTTGACAAGGAGGACAATATGACTATGGATGGAGCCATATTAACTGCAGATAGTCATGGTGACAAATTTCAGTGTAACAGATTGCCCCCTAAAGTACGAAGCCTGTAATAGATATGGGTGTTAAGTCATATAGGAAGGGTGAAGTACTTTATCATTTCGAGGATCATCTTGTGGAGAGCCTGGTCAGAACCTGCAATTTTCAACACAAAATACATGTTATAAGATTACATCATCACTGAGGTAGGAATTCCCATACTCAGATCAAAACTTTAACTATTGGACTAACTATTCTGGTACAAGAATGATTTCATAATACATCATAATCATAGACTCTCGTAGACACAGTATGGACGCAGCCATCTGTTTATGATTGGTCTACAACGTAATGAATACAAAACTCCTCGCAGCCTGGATGGTGGAAACTAGATCCAGGGTCTTCATCTCTACTTCCCGAATTGGTACGATTCTAGCCATGTGAATAAATGAGTCGATGTCGAACATGGTAGAAACCACTTGATTACCAGTCAATGATGCAAACTGTTAACAAGCGTGAAAGAGACCACCAGTAATGTCAATGGTTCTCAAAGTACCCAGCACAATCCATGAGATGTGAATGAATGAATCAATGTCGAACATTTCATGGAATCCTTCGATCGCAAATCAATGATGAAAACTGATGTCGAAGGCGAGAAACCTACCATTGATGCATGCAGACTCCAAGGTACTGACGATTTCTAAGTCAACTCTCTAGATAATGTGCTGATGTCGATAGAAAGCGACCCGTTGCAGGCAATCCCACAACACGAAACCATAGTTCAAGTTGAAGAAATGTTGCTGCAAGGACTGACTCAATGATGACATGATAAATGATAGGTATTTTGCGGTTGAATGTTTTGTTTCAGACCTCTTGAACACATAACGACACAACAGATGGTTTGGTGATAAATGACTCAAAGTCGACTACCATAACCCGGCTAAAATTTTCAAGTGATTTTGGTCAACTGTGAGGTAAAGGATTTCCCAACCCAGGTGAATGAATAAGTGTCGTGTTCAAGAGTGGTAGTAAGGTTTTTCTAAGACAAAAGGATATCAAATAGGCTCATTCTTCTCATTTTTTCCCCACCATTTCTGGCAAGTACCTCTTTATTTTTTACAAGCTTGAGGAGGATAACATATGCTTGTTTGTAAGCTCATCCTTCGGATGAGTCCAACTTAGTTTTTGATGCGAACCCTAAGAAGGAGTGGTCCGTTTCTGTTTGTAATAGAACAGGTCCTTTACTGTGAAATTTTAACGAGTCCAGTATAGGAGAAACTCGGCGCTTTTCATATTTAGAGAGTCTGAAAAACTTAGAAGACTCCAGATTGAACTTTTTTCGTAAAGTTGTGTCTCCTAAGCCCGAAAAAGTATAAAATAATACCTAGGAGAACCGCTTGATCTTGCGACCAAGGATATTTTCATAGTTAGTGTCTTTGACCTGAAGAGTAAAAAGCGATCAAG
>APFE030814574.1:92142-134568 GCA_000404065.3 Pinus taeda | reverse complement strand
ATGTTCAATTTTTGGAAGTCCTCAATGTGCTCCATCATTGAACCCTTTTGTTTGAGATTTATCAATTGGATAAAAAAGGTGTTGCTTTTTGTATCCTCATAATGTGCTATCATTTCTTCCATAAAAATTGCCCAAGTGACAATTGGTTTACAAGAGAAAAGCCATCAATACCATACAAACTGATTTGGTTCCAAATATAAAGTTGCAATGCATACCTTTTGTTTGTTTTGCACATTATGGAGATCGAAAAATTTCTCCACTTATAGTATCCATGTTCTGGGATGCTTGCCATCAAACTTCCTCATATCGATCTTTGGAACATGGTGGGTGTTTAATTCAATGTTAGAGTCTATGAACTCATGACTAACATTCATTTTGTTTTTATCATGAGTTTCCTTTACTACCTTTTCTCTGTTTGTAAACATTTCTTGTAGCAAATTTTTCAAATATGTCTTCAACTCATCCATATGGCCTTCCATCTTAGCTTCCAAACCATCCATATTAGATTCCATGGAATTCATCTTAGCTTCCATGTCTTTCTCTAAACCATCAATTTTATCTTCCACTTCTTTATTTAAACCATCCATCTTAGCTTCTGTTACTTTTTGTGAGAGTGAATTTTATTGCACTTGATCTCGTAATTTTGATATATCATGGTGCATTTCTTCCTCTTTTTTCCCTTTGTAAGAGCTCGATATTGAATCTGTTGTATATATGTAATTGCAGCTCTAGGATCTAAAATTAATTCCTACCATTAATCCTCTGATTCCTCTTTCCAATGCCACTAGTCTGATCAAAATTGGATTCTCCAAGGAAGATTTATTCGCAATCTCCTATGATGATCTGATTATATAATGTTTCAGTAGAGCAAACTTCTATGATGTGCCATGTGTCATTGCTTCGACCTTCATATATACACAGAAAACTACAGTCCGTCCTCTTTCTCCAACTTCTAACTAAATTTCAATTTGATTCTCAAAGAGAAAGTTATGACGATTTTCCGAGGGTCACCTGTTTAGAATGTAATTCGAGATTCTAAAAAAACCCTAACTTCCTCACATTATATGTCCACAAATTTAGCAGCAAAAGACCTTAAATTTGGACTCGGGCTTCACCAAGATCTCAGATCAAATGTTTTTTAATTTCAAAATCTGACCCTTTGTAGAAAAAACATTATAGCGGAAATTTCACAATGACTTGTTTGAGATGATATTATGGAGCTTACAAAAACCCTTACTTCCTCAGATCATATCTCCAAAAGTATAGGGAGACAAGCTTTGAAATTTGGAGTTGGTGTTCAGATCGGTTTCTTCTCAAATGGGTTTGTTTTTAAAGCTTTTGACACTTCTTAGTGGAAAAGTTATAGCGAAAATGCCACGATGACCTGTTTGGAGCTGCAAAACCCTAGAATCCAAAGCTCTAATACCATATGTTATGAAACCAACTCACAAAAAGATAGAAAAGAAATATAAATTCCTTAAAATTCAGCCTCTTTGAGGGGGTAACCTCCTTTACATTACACAAATGAACAATTTTTGGATGATACAAATGACAAGACCTCCTTTCTATATATAGGAGTCTAAGGGGTCATGATATAGTCAGAGCCGACATAACAATAATAATATAAGGGCACAACAATAACAATAGTGGGCTTCTATGAGGCACAATAATAACAATATGGGGACTACATGGGTACAACAATATAATAAGGGGGTTTCACTAATAACAATAGGGGTTACACTAGTAGTATAGGGATCTAACATGTGATAATCTTCATGTTTAATCTTTATGTAATTATTATAACCTAGTTATTACATAATAAAGAATATAGATTTTTGTATTTGCTAATAATTTACTATAATGTATTCATTAATTAATAAATAGGATCACTATTACTAGTTGTTATCTATGAATGTAGATTGACTTGGGTGATTGGCTAGTTTTCCATTTGACTAATGATCTATAAGGGGGTAGGATTCCACACTAGAAAATGCTTATGCTCCTGCTAGACACACTTAATCACTCATTTCTTTACATGTAACCACTCATAAGCAGTGTTATTACATTAAGAGGCGCTCTATCCATAGGTGTTGTATGCTACAAGTTATATGTGAGAGGTTAAATGTAAAGGTTTTTTTAATTCGATTTTTTATGTTGTAATTTTATTTTTATTAATAAAGTTATGAACTATATTTTAGATAAAAGAGAACCATAATATAAATAACACATTAAAATGTATAATATATCAATAGTAGTGTTGATGGTGCTGGAAATCTATTAACCAACGGCTATCCTCAATGTGAAGTCCCAACTATACCTTACATCATTTGGAATAGGAGCCCCATCTAGAGAATCAGTCTAGTTGCCATGGATTCTTATAGATTTTCTTGGGCTCTGACAATCAGCAAGAGGAAGGAGTCTAATGGTACTTTCAAAATGAAATAATATGTGTCTTGTGATTGTTTGGTCGTATGCGTTTCAAAGTTCTTTCACTCCAGAGAGGAGGACAAGTGAGCCTCTAAGAGAAAGGTAGTAGTACTATCCTATTAGAGACACGCATGAACAAGAAGGATCAATACAACATCAAGAGGAATAGTCCACAAAGATGTGATGACAATAATACAAATTACAATACATTCTCAATATGATAAGTACCAAAATAACTTAAATAGTTTAACTAGTTTAGCACAGATGAAAGAAAACATGAATTACAAGCATTACAGAATAGTTTTACAAATATAAATAATCCATGCATAAAGAATGGGATGGCACGTAAGGATTTTTCTATCAAGTAAAATTTCTGAGACACATGTATACAATGAACATCACTAGCTCCAAAACTGGAGTGTTTGATTCAGTCCTTGTTCCTCAAAAGAATTGATATGTCTCTCTAATGCCTTGTGAGAGGAGCCAATGTGAAAATTTCCTTGCTCATATAATGAGGGTGTATAAATAACATAGATGTGATGCTTCACCTTCCTTGTGACTCTTTGACTACCCTTATGATTGTTTGACTTCCTATGACCTTTTACTTTACATGACTCTTCATATTCTAAATATGTCCTTTGGACTTCCACTTTACAATACAGTTTGAATAGTTAATTATATAATCCACAATAATGATGTGGCATATGATGACTTGTGACCTAACATGACATGGCACTTATGACATGGACAACATGATGATGTGACAGTGCCAAGTTGTCCTTCTTGCTACTTCTTTAAAAGATGGTACATGTTCTTCTTCTTCCTCCTCCTTATGACTTGAAGATGAGGAATCTTGCATGTAATCTTGATCTTGATCTTCTGTTATAGTCTAGTTTTCCTTCGTATTCTCAACTAATGATCATCTTATTTCTTTAGCTCCATATGTGTATTTTAGCATGTCCTCCTTCTCCATCTACCTCTTCATCATATTTCCACAACATGATAGAGTACCTGCATCTGCAATCCACTCATGATAACACGACATCAGTCTTATAAACCCCTAGTCTAAGATGGTGCATATTGATCCACTAAATGAGCCAAAACTAGGTGATAGGATGGGAAATAGGCTCAGTAACTACATAATTGCGTAACTCAGGAAGTCAAGGGTGTAGCTTGAGCCTTGAGACTACAAAATGTGTAGTTGAGGCTTGACTAAGGAAGAAATTTGTGCAATATGGGAGCTTGGTGTGATAGGTTGAGGGGATGGGCACTAGATCATCCTATTGTACAGTTTTCCCAAGTTATTATGATATTATGCATTTCAAGAGCTCAGGGCTGACGCTTGAGCCTTGAGATGACGTAGTGCGTATTTCAGGCCAGATTGGGGAGAGAAACTGCACAATTTCTGGACTTAGTGAGCTTAGCTGTCGTTTTTTCCATAAATTAGGAGAGTTGTGTAGTTCTGAAAGGTCGAGGAGCCTGGGCCATTGCATAATTTCACATCTGAGGAGCTCAAGAGATGAGATTGAGGCTAGATATTATACAGTGTATAGTTAATGCCTGGGTGGGAAGATGAATCAGGCAATTTTGGGAGGCAAGGTGGGGCTTGAGAATTAGATTTGTACATTCCAACAGTTCTAGGAAGAAGTAACGAAACATTGCATAGTTTCAAGGGAAAAATATTTATCTTGAGGGTTGGAAATGTGCAGTGCACAGTTGAGGAAGACCATATCAGCTAGGTTGCTAGGGAATTTCTGAAATTTGGCTAAGTGCGTGACCAGAATGAATGATGTGAATAGTGATATGACTTGACTGTGATCACACACTTGAAACCCTTTGAGAACAAAACAACATATATCGCCCAGAATACTTTGACAATGTATTTCCCTCAATGCAACAACTTTGCGATGACTTTATGACAAGTGCGACACTAAAGATATACTTTGCAATGATCGTGATGACACTTGTGCAAGAGTGATTAAAACTTTGGGAATGATTGTAACTAATATTTACATCGTTATACCAAATAATTCACACAAATATTACCCCTTGAGACCACCAGAACAAGTATACATACATTGTACGTTAACTAACATGCGAAGAAATGAAAATTGCTAAAGTGTGAATGAATCTTACAATATGTGAACGACAGTGAAAGTAACACATGCCATAGAAATGATAAGATGAAAATGACAATAATTAAAGTGAAAGCAAGTGAAAGTAAAAACAAAAAAATAAGAAAATGACACTTGCGAGAATAAATGTGCACGGAAGTGAGAATTTAAAAAACTCATCAAAATGGAAGTACAAACACAGCTAGAATGTGAAAAAAATTTGTTGTCAGTACACACTAACTGTCATCATGGATTGTACATTGAACAAACACAGTCTTAGTGGAACCTGTTATTCTTTTCCAAGATTTCGTAAATGAATGTGCTCATGCACTTGTTACAGACTGAGAATGGGTCAGCAAGTGACTTTGACACTTCCAATCCAAGAAGGGAGCTCAAAAATAATCATATGACCAAGAAGCAACTACAGAATGACCGATTGGAAGATCCATAGTAGGCTCCAAAGTTCGAGTGTACCAAAAATTTTGGAGGGTGTCTTCCGCAGCGAAAACACTTGGCAATGAACAGGTAGAAATCCAACTTCTTTTCCTTGGCCAATTCATTTATGCAGGGTCTAGTTCTTCAAGAAGTATGGATTCATTATTTAGATTGACATGGCTTCCCACTTACCCCGTGCATAAACATAGTCCCCTTCATTGATTTAATCAATTAGACACAAACATAAGGCTAATGATCATATAATGTTTCGAATTAGGATAGGGTAATTCGATACATAAGCCTTAGAGTATATTTTTTCATCTTTGTCGTTGCTTTGCTACCAGCAGTGTTGGAAAATACCCCGACACAATCACTTCAGGAACACAAACATTGATCTACTACCAACGACTTTTAGGCCTCTATTTTGTCTTGCCTTATATAACCTTACTAGAAATTCCTCATGCTTTTGTTTAGCTTGAAAGGTTATCGTCTCAAGTTTTTAGTATTTCCCTTGTTTTAACAGAATTTAAACATGATTAATAATAGTTTGTGCGTTTGCAGGTTTAAAACTGAGTTGATCATGTTTTTATATATACGCCAACTGGCCTTGTTCCTGCATTCACCTTCCTGCACTATGCAATAGATTCCAGTAACAATTGGAATTCCTGCACCAATTTACGATGGCTTCATGTGCTCTGAGGAATTCTTGCACCATGCATTGTACATCAAAAAATGATACTGTACCAAACCCATCTCCAAAAAATAGATTGTAACTGCAAGTTCCTGGAGTTGCAGAGAATAATGGATTACAATATTTTTCTTGTTCTTCACTTCCTAGCCCCTCAAAATGCTAAAATGTAGTTGTCATGGCCTTCTACTGAGTTACGAGTGCCACAAGGCGGAATTGATACACTAACAAGTTTTGATGATCAAAATGGTGATTTACTATTGTCACATGGCCTTGGCGACCCATTAAAATATATACAAGTTGGTAAAGTAGTTGTAGCCCTGCGAGGAACAACCAAGAAGATAGGGATGCAACAACTAGGCACAAACATGCCCGCTAAGGATGAGCAAAGGATGGCTAGCAATGACTCGAATTCTCATCTAGAGAGAGAGTTGTTTGGTGAGGTTTATGATGTGGTGTTGCACCTTGGAATCAAAGATATCCTTCAAGACTATAATATTAGTAAGAAACTTGAGCATGCTTACAAGTCCCTGTATTTTTATTCCCTCTCAATATCTGCAGTCGATCCTAAACTATACTCTAAGTGGTTTCAAGATTTTATTTGCATAACCTTTCTTTAGGAATCATAGTAGTTGGGAATTTTTGGCACCAATTTCATATTCACCTTAAAGAAACAAGACAAATTCAATCAAGTATATCATTTTCTTGGATTCTCTTCCTGCCTGAAAGAAAGGTATAGATTTTATAGAAACTATGTCTAACTGCATATCCAATTCTTGTTTTGTATGACCAGAGACCACTGCTTCTCTATTTTTGAAGGCACAAGAAACTATTCAACATCTGCAGCTATTGAATGGATAGAAATTGCATAGTCCAAAGGGTGCACATGATTCTTCAAGGTTTTGAAAAGCTACTTACACAGGCTTAGCTGGAACAGGCAAAAGTTTCTAAATGTGATGGACATGATGGTTAGCCTTGGCGAGTATGCTACAACACTGTTGGATCAACATATCAACTGCTGGGAATTTGATACAAGAATTGTGTTCCTAAATATGTGGGCAACAGAGGCCATTCTCGATGACTACACCAATGCGAGTCTTCAACTGTCGGATGGCTCCAAGATCAAGCCTAATTGTGTTGTTTTCATTAGTAAGTCACATGTTTTCAAATAAATTCTAGAGAATGAAATGGAGGAGAACATGACTCGTACAATAAAGATTACAAATTTTAGCTATGAAGTTCTCTGCCAATTTATGCATTACTTATACACTTATGAAACATTTCCAGATGAGCAGATGGCTTATGATCTGCTGGGTCTAGCAGAAAAATATCAGGTTAAGCACCTGTGAACTATTTGTGAAAATTTTATAACATCAAGGGTGAACAATGACAATGCAATTATGAGCTTCGCTTTTTCTCACCATCATAATGCAAAACATCTTTGAAAGGTTGCATTGTCCTTAATTATTGATAACATACACAACTTGACAACAAGGGAAGAATATTATGTTTTGGTTGTCAAGGATCCAAGATTGGTGTTGGATATTTACGAATCCTATCTAGCCAAACAAGTTAATACTATCGCAAAGGAGCCTACATCACTTGGCTGACAATGTTAATCACAAGGAAGCAATTTATTGGTCAATATCACACTTGGTCCACCAAAAACCTCATACCAAGAAAAGATGAACGATTTACCAAAAAAATCCTTTATGTACAAGATTCAACTCCTTTATTCAACATACAGTTGCAAACCTGATTTTATCCATGGAAAAGTGTTATGATTTGTAATTTGTCCCTTATGTATTTTGATTGGCTTGTTAATAGCCCAATTTGTTATTCCAATATCTATATAAACGCAAATATCACCTGGGGCAAACAGACATGCATAGAAGGAATGTGAAGAAGGAAGAGGGAAGGAGACAGTCCCAATGTAGCATTACGCAGGCATCGTTAGTCTATGGGTCGCTCCCATCGATTGCTACAATCCAACCTTTTCCTACACGATGTAAAGGCTGTTATTTGAAAGATTATTCAAGGAATTTCAAGATATGTTCTGTTTAATCATTTTATGCATTTTATGATCTTAATCTCTGTGTGAACTAGGTTGTTGATAGAGGGTGTGAGCTGGCAAGGTTGGTTGCCAGACCAGCTCAGCAATGCTCTCAATCTCTTAGGATTATGTTGGATTGTGTTAAATTGTCATTTGTTGTGTGGGAAATGTGTGGAAGATCATATTATAATATTTTTCAGTCTCTTTTCTTCTTTAAAATTGATGTCATTTGAGTTGTTGCATGAATATGATGTTGGAAGAATTGTTCTTGCAATTTAGAATAGTTTCTTGATATTGAATACTAGATCAGATTGTGTGTCATGATATGTCCCTCCAGTGGTTCTGTATTTACAAGGTCAACTTATGTGTTGATACCCTTACTCTATAAGTTTCTAATGCGTAATTCAAATTCTTTAAATCAGTCTAGATCCAATAGGTTCATGCTCCAGAATATGAGATCAATTTCCCTCTTTCTGAGTAATTATGATTTTGGAGGTATCGATGTATTTATTAAATGTTAAATTATTATGCTTATAGAGGTTGCATATTACTCATAAGCAGAGACCACATAAACATTTATGTCATTCGAAATTATTATTCTTTTATACTACAGAGTCGACATTGATAAAATGAAAGTACATTATGTTTGAAATCGACAATGTTTCTTCCCCATTGTAGTTTCCTTTAGACTTTTGGTTAGCTTCCCAATATTTATTTTTAGGGAAAAATAAGTTGAGAGAGTTGATATTAAATAAATTTATTTCATAGATTTTTTTACACAGTAAATTTAGTTGCTAAGGTTTGCTGGTGCTTTTAGGTTGTAATTTCTTGAAAAGGATTTTTTGTTACACAAAAATAGATACGGTAGAATTAATGAAAGCTTGTTACTTTTATTTGTACAAAGAATGGTTTTTAATTTCTCTTGAATTTATTCAATCATTTATAGTATTCCTTTTTTATGTTGTTTCGGAAATTGCTTGATTTATATTTAGGATTTACCTTATGATTGCCCATAATTAGAATTTCCTTTCACAATTGCTAATAGTGCAGGATTTCCCTTTCATTTTTTTGCATGTTTTCAATTTTCGGGATTGGTGTTTCCTCAAGTTTCATTTAAAGTGTAGGATTTCATGTAATTTGTTTAGAGTAATGCCCAATTTAGACTCAAGATGTATGTGCAGGTTGTTGGGGTCTCCCTTTGGCATTTCCATTGCTGCACCTCGAAGTTCACAAACTCCTGGATTGGCAATTAAATTTTAGTCCATTAATATGCCCTATACTGCACCCAACATTTTGGTGTCGTTACTAGGGAGGCACTTAGGGATTGACCTTGGTGACCTGTTTCATTTGGATTTTTCCTTCACCTAGTTTGTAAGAAATTTTATGATCTTTGAATTTATTTCTTTCCTGCATATATTTTTTTTTTTCTGGGCAAAGACTAAGCTATTTTATATTAAAAAATATGTACAAGAGGTTTGAACCTCTAAGAGTGCCACTGATGACTGTGCAACTCTCTTTCAAACTTTTAACAAAATTGACTGTTCCACTGATGATGAGGAACCTTATACAAATTGTAGCACATAGTGGATTTAACATGAGCAAAATTTTACATATCAGAAGATCTGCCTAGATACTAAACATGAGCAAAGAGAGAGAGGAAAATTTGTAGACGTGCCACTGTTTGCTGGAATATACTCCAGCCACCAAATGCCGAGCCAAAAAAACCGAACAGGTATAGCTGAAACAGCGAAACCATGCAAGATAGCAAGCAACCAAAATAGAGCAGGAAAACTAACCATATGAAATAGAGCATATTACTTGATATTTTCGGATCCTTGCCCGATTTTCTCGTCAAGGGGCTCCTAGGTTATCTCCACACCATCCTGGATATCTTCAAGCTTCATTCCCGGCGGCAGCTTGGGATATAGCAGGGTGGCAAAGGGGTTATCTGGCTTCTTGTGCATGCTTTGTTTCTGGGGAGAGGTTTGCCTTGTGTCTACCCTCTCCTGAGGAGTCTTTTCCTGTTCCTGAGCCAAATCCAAACTGTTCTTTTCCTGCATGCTCCCAATTTCCTGAAGCACCTCAGCCTGCTCCTCTGTGTGAGTGAAAGTGCTCTCTTCCTCAATTTTTCTCTGCGAGGAAGGGGCATAGGAGCTGTCCTCCATCCACCTGCTCGGCGAGGAGTTGTTCGAAGGAGAAGGCGACTGTTCCTCAGAGGGATCCTTCATACTGACCTCTTCCTCATTTTCTTTCGAGAAGATGACCGTCACAAGAGCCGAAATTAAAGGTTTGTTTGTTTGACGATGATATTGAAACCTAGCAGATTGGACTGTGTTGCTGATGGATTGTCCCGAATCGTCGGATCTGTTTGAAGGTGGTGACGCACAGGCGAGAGGTGACACACGGCGAGGGCTATGACTGCCTCTCCCTCCAACACCTCCTCGTTGCCCATGGTTACACCCACGCCGAGGAGTGGCCCTTAAACGAGGAGCCATGTGAATTCTCTTAACAGCAGCGATAAAGCTTGAGGATAGTGGTTTCCCTGAATCAACCTGCAGACTGGTTATCTCCCGGAGGGAGTCCCAAACAGCCATAATTTTGAGAATGCTAGTTTCGTCAACTAGGAAATCGTTGCTACCACAGAGCCGCTCCTCCCCTGAGTGAATCTCTCTTTCAATTCTCGCTGCTACATTCTGAGGAGTCGAAACAACAGGAACATACACAGGTTTAAGCAAAGCTATAGAGAAAGGCTTGTGCTTACCATAGCCACCTTCCTCATTCCTCCAGTAACCAGACCTTATGCTCTCAGCCTGCAACCAAATCTGAACCAGGGAGAATGTTCTGGTGGCGCACTTCTCCATCCTGTTATCACCACAGCTCTTGCCTTGGGGCGGACGATGAATTAAATGGCAATGAATTCCTTTCAAGTTTGACGGCATAAATCCTTTTACCTCCAACCTGTTCAGTTGTCCGCTGTCCTCTCCGTGTGGCTAGCTATTAAAGCCTATTCAATGTAGTTTGGACACCCGCATCCGGGTGAGCTTCTTCCCTTGTCTGCATATCACTGGTTAGGATATCCTGGAATGTGGATATTTCTGTCTCCGAAGCTGTTCCCTGCAACGATCCTTCGAAGAATTCCTTTCCCCTGTCCACTCCTAGATTGGCTAAGAAATCATCCAATTTGTTCCCTTCTCTCCTGATGTGTTTGAAGGATATGGCTTTATTGCTTCTAAGCCATTTTTGGAGTAGCTCGAGCCTAGTGGCCAATCCCCAGCTACTACTCACCTTCTCTACATCCTTGCCCTGTTGGATCTTTGAGACCATATTTATGATAATTTGAGAATCCCCTTCCACTATAAGAGGAGTGTACCTTTGAGCTTGCGCAATAATAAGTCCTCTCCATAGTCCTTCCAGTTCTGCTGCATTATTAGTGTTCCAGCCAATTGAGCCAAAGAAAATCGTGAGAGGGTTGCCCTGATTATTTCTTATTGCGCCGCCATAACCCGTGTTCCCCAAATTCCCTTTCGACGCTCCATCAAAGTTGAGCAGAAATGTGTTTAAGGGCGGAGGAGACCAACTGGATGGGGAATCTTTATGTATGGCTGAGTTACCTTGAGAAGAATTAGGACTTTGAATTTTGATTTGCCAGTTATTCCATATGGCCTGTTCCTGTGGCGAGGAAGGGAAGTCCTCTTGGGACCATCATTTAGTAGACAGGGTTTCTTGGATATTGCTATGAATGATTTTCCATACTTGCTCCATCTGTAGTGCTTGGTCCTTGAATATCCGCCTATTCCTCTCTTTCCATATATTCCACATCAGAATGCCAAGAGGAATTTGCCATAAAATGTTGAGAATCTTGCTTTGATAGGGCTTTTGGGGCCAATTGAGAAGCGTATTATTGATGTCCCCCAACACTCTCCCTTCTTTGTGACATCGAAAGGTAACTTTCTCCCAAAGTCGCCTTCTAAAAGGACAGATTTGCATGAGGTGTGCAGCTGATTCCTCATCCATTTTACAATTGGGGCAGATTGAAGGACCTGCAATTTTTCTTTTCCTGAGATTATCCCAAGTGACGATCCGGTTGTGCGACAGGAGCCAGAGGAATGTCGAAATGTTCGGCCATATTGGTGGATTCCATATTTTTTCCCATAATTTGTCCTTGGTGAGTCGGTCTTTTAGAATGATTTTGTAAGCCTCCTTAGTTGTAAAGGTGCCCTTCTCTTCATACCCCCACCGTAGCTTGTCTTTACCTACTTC
The DNA here is from genome assembly GCA_000404065.3 of Pinus taeda. Lineage (NCBI taxonomy): Eukaryota > Viridiplantae > Streptophyta > Pinopsida > Pinales > Pinaceae > Pinus > Pinus taeda. Next base: position 122,591 of record APFE030814574.1, on the reverse strand, counting down.
CTTGAGAATTTTCCTTTTTTTCAGTTCTTCGGAAAGAGAGATCTGGATTGCCTCCGGGCTGTCTGGTAAGATGTTGCATATTTCTTTCCATTCTCTGTGATATGAGTCATTGTTGGGTCTCCAGAATTGACTAACCTTATCCAATTGATTTATTTCTTCATCCGGTATTCCTTGGATGAGGTTTTTTATGCTTGGGAGTTGCTGCCATGAGTCCTTCCAAAATCTTGCCATGCTGCCTTCCTTCACCTCCCAAAAACTATGGTTTTGAATTAAATCTCTGTGCTTGATAGCTGAGTTCCACATTGCAGATCCCTTGCTTATTTCTGTCATTCTTATGCTCTCCTCCAAAGGCAAGTTGCTGGCATATTTTGCTGTCCATAATCGTGCCCAGGGAGTGTTTGGGTATGATAGCCATTTCCACCAGATTTTTGCTCCCATAATCGTGTTTCTATGTTCCGGATCTCTGAGACCAATGCCTCCTGCAGTTTTTGGGAGACAAGCCTTCTCCCATTACACCAAAGCCCATTTTATGTTTGGTCCTGAGCTTCCCTAAAGGAAGTTGCGTTGTAATTGTTTGATCGCTTTCAGCACCCATTTCGGCGCTGCCATTATGGAGAATAAGTATAGAGACATGGATTGAAGAACCGGTTTGATAAGCACAATCCTGCTAGCCATATTTAAGGCACGGTCCGTCCATAGTAATAGTTTTGCCTCCAGCTTTTCTAACAGGTTGGTCCATGAAGAATGCTTAAGGGTAGAGGAAATTAAAGGTGCTCCTAAGTATTTGGAAGGCAGGGATGCTACGGAGAAGCCTAGAATGCGGGCTATTGCTCTTTGAGTAATCGGTGGGGTATTGAAGAAAAAGATTTGGGATTTCACTTTGTTGATGAGGGCCCCAGAGGCTTTGGAAAAATTGTCAAGTATAGAATTTAAAGTACGTGCCTCTTGAATAGAGGAATGCCCAAATAACATCATATCATCAACAAATTGCTGGTGAGAAATGGTGGGGGCTTGGTGGATCGTGATGCCTTCGAGGTTTCCGGCAAGGATAGCCAAGTTTATGCTACGACCTAATCCCTCCGCCATTATTACAAACAGAAAGGGTGACAGAGGATCCCCTTGTCTGATTCCTCTAGAGGGGCGAAAGGTGGAAGAAGCAAACCCATTTATAAGGATAGAGAAGAACGTGGAAGAAATGAGACTACTTATCCAGCGAATCCAGGAAGCGGCAAAACCAAAATCTTTCAGAATTTTTTGCATGTATTCCCAGCAAATGCTGTCAAATGCTTTAGATAAGTCAATTTTTAGTAACATACCTGGTTGTTTCGTCTACTTGAGGGAATGAATAATTTCATGGGTGAGAATGATCCCGTCCATTATTTGTCGTCCCTCTACATATCCGGATTGTTCTGGAGAGATAATAAATGGGAGCATGGGTTTCAGCCGAAGAGCCACTACCTTGGAGACGATCTTGTAAATGATGTTGCATAAGGCAATAGGTCGGTACTTGTCTGGAGAGTTAGAATCCTCAGATTTCGGAATTAAAACGATGAATGTTGCATTTAGTCCCAGATACATCCATCTCATAGTACGCGATTCTTCTGCTACTTGCCATACTTCCCATTTGATCAGCTCCCAAAAATGCTGAAAGAAATTTGAAGTAAAACCATCTGGACCAGGAGCTTTTCCCGCCTTTAATAAATTCATTCTTGTCTCTACCTCCTGAAGACTGATGGGTTTGAGAAGAAGAGTGTTATGGTCTTCCGTCATTAAGCGAGGAATATGGCATAATATTTTGTCAATCGCCTCTTCTCTGTTGATGTTGGGCTCTTGGTTCATTGTCCTAAAGTACTGTAGAAATTCCTGTTCTATTCCTTCATGGGTTTCAATTTTGACTCCCTGTGCATTATTGATTTGAGAAATTTCATTACTCATTCGCCTTTGTACTGTGGTTTTATGAAAGAACTTTATGTTCTTCTCCCCTTCCTTCAGCCATCGGATTCTGGATTTCTGCCTCCAAAGAACTTCCTCCTGCAGATCTCGGTCTAGGAGTTTGTGTTCTGCTTCCTGTTCTTTTTGTGCTAGTTCTTCTGACCGTCCTTCCAAAATTATTCTTTGCTGAACCTTTTTTATTTCTTGAATGAGGAGTTCCTTCTCCCTGAAGATGTTGCCAAAAGTGTTTTTGTTCCATCGTTTTATCTCCTCCTTGAGCATTTTCAATTTTTTTTGGAATCTTGCCATTTTTGTGGTCTCATTCGGATTACAATTTTGCCATGTTGTCTGTATGAAATCTTTGAAATCTGGATGAGAGAGCCAGAAAGCTTCAAATCGAAAGGGTCTTTTTATATTGTTCCCAGGCCTATTCCAATGCAATGCTATGGGCCAGTGATCTGATCCAGAGAAAGGAATAATGTTGGCTATGAACTCTCCCCCTATATGCACTACATTATCTGATATTAGAAACCGATCCAAGCGAGATGCTATTTGCATTGGAGTGACTCGCTTATTGGTCCAGGTGTATAGGCCGTTGGAAGTGGGTAGATCAATCAACCTGTTATTGTTGATGAAATCTTTAAGAAGTGAGCCATCCCTGTTAATTCTACAACGCCCTCCTTGCTTCTCCTCTAGTGACGCTATCATATTAAAATCTCTTCCAGACACCCAGAGCGGGTATGACCTGTCTACATTGAGGCGCGAAAGTGCATCTAGAATTTTCGCTTTCTGCTGAGTTTCTTGCGAAAAATAAACGTTTGTAATGTGGCCATATATATTCGTGCCCAGAAGATGAAATATGGCTTGAATGAAATTTTTGTTTGCATGGATGTTCAGTAATTGGATTTTACCTGCATCCCATAGGATCACTTGTCCGCCTGAAGCTCCTTCTGCATCTACCATCGTGACTTGCCCTCCTGGCCATGTCTTGGCTGCAGTTTTTTCCAAAAGTGTCGAGTTGCATTTGGTCTTCTGTAAGAATAGGATTGTTGGTTTTTCCTCCATGATCAAATTTTTTAGAAGTTTTCCTTTCCTTGGGCGATTGAGCCCTCTGATGTTCCAAGATAGCAGCTTCATTGGGAAGGTTTGGGGTTGGTATTGTAATACTTGGTTAGTTTGGCATATCTGCCAGACTCAACCAAGACCTCTCCAATCTTGATAGTTCTTTCTAGAGTCGTTTTCCGTCCTCTCTTTCTACTGTCTTTTGAGATGAATTTTCCATCCCATTGACTGCCTGTTTGGACCCCTAGAGAGTATTTTTTCTGAGCTTTATTCAAAACTTCTACTAGGTTGTCTACTTGTTTATCAGTGATTTTGTCAAATTTACATGATTTGCAAGCTTGTTCGAGACCCAAAATGTCAAGTTCCCCGATATCTATTAGTTCGCTATCCTCATCCATGAAATGCGGTTCTTGAAGAATTTCTTCTGCCTCCTTCCCTTTGTCCAGGCTGGGTGTTGTATTGTCTATGTCCATTGCCAGGTTATTCCAAATTTCCGAAGCCGTCATGATCTTCTTGCCCTCCGGAATCATTTTTTGTGCTCCTGTCTTTGAAGAGGGATTTGATGTTTTTTCCGAAGTAGACCCTTCTTGTAACTCTATATTTGCTAAGGCCTCAAAGCTATTTCTTGTGGAGGGCTTGGACCGATCCTCTGGCGCAGTCTTAGGGGGTACTATGGATTTATTGTTTCCTCTTCTTCTGTTTGTTACTTTGGTAAATCCATCCTGAGATTGTTGCACTTGGCTATTTTGGGCTGTGGGCTTGTTATTCAAGGGAAAATCTCTGAAGAGATGGCCTAAGGGATGACATTTCCTGCAGCGGAAAGGGACATGCTCATAGTCAATGACCTGAATCCAGTCTTGATCTTCATGAAAGAGCCGCACCGTGTCTGGCAAAGGTTGCTTCAGATCCATGTATACGCAAATCCTAGCATAGGAGGCATAAGTGGTATATCTTACAGCCTTTGTTTCTTCTGCAACTTTGACAAAGTCTCATAATACCGAACTGATAGTTTTCAGTGATTCCTCCTCCCAATATTCCTAGGGTAGCGAGTACAAGCGAATCCATACTAGTGCATAGCTAAGATCCTCCTTATCTGGATTGAAACGGGCAACCCATTCTCTGAGAAATAGCCTAGCGGAGTTCAAAAAATAGGGACCTCCATCGAACACTCTGTTTCTATCTTCCAGGCAGTTAAAGATAGCTGTAAAAAACCCTTTCGGCCCTAGCAGCAGGGTTATTTCTCCTTTTGGACGCCATTTGATGTTGATCCAGTTTCTCAGGGCCTTTTCTGTTGGCCAGAATCCGATAAATTTACCTATGAGGGCATGGTCCCTCATATACTATATTCTTGCATTAATATGGTGGCTAGGTAACTCAACTTCTGGCCTGTGAGCAGCAACAGGCTTGCAAGTAGATGAACTAACCTTTGGGTTTTCGTGTTGAGCTTGATCGCCCCTTGTCTTCTGCGTTTCTTCTGTGGATTTATCATCGTTTCCCTATTCTTCATTTAGCTTTACCTCGGGTCCTTGTTGGCTTTCTCCAGGTGTTGTCGCGTCCCCTTCCGCCCCCGGGGGGGTAGCCATTGAAGCTATTTTCCCAGGCCCCGTGCCTGACTCGTCTGCGTACCCCTGTCAGATCTGGTGATCGCAGGGCAAGGAACCTGCCACTGCAGGTTTCTGCAGAAACCCTAACTGTTACGACCTACCCATGACCTTCCGCGCTCGCTCCTCCTCCATCTATGTTTTCTTCTTTCCTGCATATATTTGTTGCTTTAAGGTTTTTCATTTTATCTGGTGTTGAAAGAAGAGACCCCCCCCCACCCCCACACATATATATACACTATTCATGTGCTAACAAATGTACTAGTTGGCTTGTTGAAAATAGGAAAATGGTATTTTGAGGAATCATTCAATGAGGAGTTTTGATGTTGAGACAGAGACATACAACTCATCCAATGAAGAATTGACAAGTTCATAATTTAATATTTTTCTTGAACATAAAAATAATATTATTAAATATTTGATTTCAAAATTGGATGATTTGCAAGAGGAATAGAAGAAGGATGACACACCACTTCTTATCCTTTGCACTAACTGTAGAAAGAAACACTTCCTTGGAAAGTGTCAACATCGTAGCCGGAAAGTTTGCAAGAATTGTGAAGAGGATCATTTAACAGAATGTTTTCCATTACTACCAAGATTACTAAAGGTACTCAGGAAATCAAGTAAGGAATCAAATAAACTACTAGGAATAATTCAAAACCCATCACCATTTGATACTTGGAATAATGTTTATTATCCTGAGCAGTTTCCTCAACATGTTTATAATCCTACAGTTTCATGGAAAAAATTTAATCCTCCTCCAAATGAATACCTTACCTTGTGGCCAGAGTAGCCCTCTCCTTCGCCCTCATCCTCAAGCAAGATATCCCCATGGCCTCAAGAATGGTTTGGATCCTTCTCTCTAGGGAAATCTCCCGTGCAAATTCAATTACATGAGCATCAAAGATAACAACAATTTCTTTCCAATACATCACCAAGTCATCCTCCTCCATGGTCACAGCTGCATGTGAAACCTTACCCTAATCCTAGCCCATACCCTAAGCCATACTCTAGACCCAACCCTAGCCCATACCCTAATCCAAAACCTAGACCTAACCCTAGTCCACAGCCTAATCCTAATCCAAATCTAAATATGTCTCCAAGCCTTAACAAAAACCCTAACCCAAACCATATCCTAAACCCTAATTTAAACCATCAGGTAGCACAATAATTTGAAACACCTATGCTTCTCACTGATTCCCCTATTGAAGAAAATGTTACACCTTCCATGTTGGGAAAGGGAATGAATTTGGAAACTTCCCCCATTACCATAGAACATTCACCCCTGGAAGATATAATTCAAAGACCACTAGAGGAGAAATCTTTCATTGGAACTTGTTCTAAAAATGTTGTTGATGCTCAAACACCTAGAATTTCCCTTAACCATTCTTGTCAATATAAAAAGCAAATATTTGAGCCCGAACTTGAGGGATTTAACTTTTTTCTTTCACCAAATCCCTTGTGCCTCCATGACAGTTTTTATAGACATATTTGGGTATTGCAACCCCAATCACATATGTCAATAAATCAAGGGCTCTTAAACCGCTAAAAGTGTTGTTTCACATCCTAAAAGATCAAGGTTAGCTGATTACATCATTTCCCAGAAGTTCCCCCTAAAAAACTACTTGGAACTGGTCAAAACTGGACCATCCAAACTACTCCATGCTGAGGGTGCGATGCATCTCACCTATTACACACGGGGGGTGCGATGCGTACTAAAAAGCCCTTCTATAGGGTGCGATGAGCGAGAGTAGACAAATGGAAGAGGCAGTTTGCTAGGTGGAAACTCAAAGAATATTCTAGAAACTACTCATATGACACTTGCCTCTCTAAATTCACCTAGAGATAAGTAAGAGATCATGAAATATCCAAGTGGAACCAAGAACTATCAGTGAAATGACACTAATTAAAAACCCAGACGATGACTCAACCCCCTGCAAATATTTATATATGGATCCCTCATCCTAGAGATCCAAAGGCTGGAATTTTGTAATTTGTAAGGAAGTGTTGTTGGTTTCTCTTTGAAGACATTGGTATGTTGGTGATCTTTCTTTTCATGAGGTGAAGAAAGATTGCATGCTGGGAGGATGATGCTGGATCAGACAACTAGGTTGGAATCCTCTCTTCTACTTCTACTATCAATAAAGCTATTTGAGTTTTCCTCCATATGCTTGTGTACTTGTGAATATTGTATTTGTGTATGCAATTGTATGGTTAATGTACTTCTGATTCTGCATTGTTTATGATATTCTAGATCTCTATGCTTTGATGGTGTTATGTTGCTTTGCCTCTGTAGGTGTTCTTTGAAGTGGGACAAGTGAGAAAGGAGTGGCAGGCTCTATCAAAGGAAAGAGGAAACAAGGAAGGAGCCAAATGAAAGATTAAGGTTTATTCTCTCTACTTCTCTCTTATCTATCATACATAAAGGGAAACCCAACTTACTTTGAATTGTTTGTTTCTAAGATAGCTACCATCTTAGCGGTACTAGCAAATCTGAATAGACAGTAGTTTTCACGAAAACAAAATGGTGACTCTGCTGGGGAATGAATAGTTTGTTTGTTTGTTACTGTTGTTTTCTTTATAAACTACAGATGGATCTTGAAGTTAAGCCAGCTAGCCTTCGAACTACTTTTGCTATGCAACTGCAAAGTAGGTCAATGTTGCTTCAGTCAATCTCCGGGTTGGTTTTTGAACTGAACGTCTGACTTGCAAACATCCTAAGTGCTCTTATGGTAGCTCATTAACCTCATAAGATCATACCCCTATGCTTTGTTTGTACTTTCCATCATTACTCAACCTAAATCACTGTACTTAACTGCAAATTTTGAGCAAAAAACAAGCTCAGTTTCACTCACTGGTCCATCGCACTATCTGTAACTATGTGACCTGCATGCATTGCACCTCCCATGTGTTGCAGGTGAGATGCATTCTTGTTTCCCTATCTTACAGGTGCGGTGATTGAATGATATTGTTTCCCTCTCTGGAATTTGGTTTTTTATTCATTGTTTTGTAGGAATTTATAGGGTAAGTTCCTCAGACAAAACACCAAAAGGACACCGCTCACAAACAGATCACAGATCAATACACCAGTATTTTGACGTGGTTAAAACCCTCAGAGAGGGAAACAGTCCACGGCCTGCGCCAACGTGGCTACTACAGGCAATTTAGTAATAAAAGAATGAAAATTTACATAAGCTTCTCTCATGCCCGGTTAACCTACAAATGACCCTCCATGCGCTTTAAATAGAATTCATGGACCAATCGGGTGTCAAGCCACGGATCAAGTGTCGGTAATACCGAGGAGAGAATGAACCGTCGGATCACTACATATCGTGACCGTCGGATCACTACATATCGTGACCGTCGGATTGTAAGTTACAAATGTACATAGTAAAGAAACACACTTTACCTAACTCTATACTAGACCAAGTTATACTTAACTATTTCTATGTGTCGAAATATCCTAACACTGGTGTGGTCAGTATTCTCCATATTCACCCAATCTCTGAACTGTGAGTAATTGGTGGTCTAAAGCCTTGTAGTCTGGGGGTGTTCACGCATGCCTAGAGTTCAGCATAGCAGAAGTGGTTATCTGGCTTGAATAAGCATCATTCCTTCCATTCATCCATTTCCAACATTAAGTTGAGTTTGTAATGTTCCCGAGCATCTCCGAGCTACAATCTAGGAGAGTTTCTTGGGGTGATAACAAGGACCTTTCTACACAACAATAAGAGATCCTAAGATGCTGCCTAAATTCCCTATGGAGATGCCCTTAAGGCCTAACGCAGTTGTGAAGGAGGACAACCCTAATGCAGTTAAAGAGAGGACTACACGCTGGTCTAAAAGAGACCTCACAACAGTTATGCATACGCCCTAGTCACAGTCCGAATGTACTCTAAATGCTGGCCGCATTTGAAGAGGATTCATATAAGCTGGAAAGAGGACAACCATATGATGCCTAATCTGACCATTGTTTTGGACAGTGTCCAGATTCAAGTATATGAAGTGAAGTAGAGTCTTGAAATATGTGTGCTCAGCAAGGCGTGATTGGACAACATAAGATTAGGACTGTTGGCATAAAAGCATAGTGCACAATGATGTAAATGGTGGAGCATAGTGCACAGTGATGGAGTGGTGGAGCATAGTGCACAGTGATGGAATGGTGCAGCATAGTGCACAGTAGTGATGGAGTGGTGCAGCTCGGTGATGGGAGTAGCACAATGATGAGAGCAGCTCTGTGATGGATGCAACAACATGAATGGGTGCAACAACATACTGTGATGGTGCAGCACATTGATGATGCACAGTGTGATGGTGCAACATGGTGCAACACATTGATGATGCACAATGATGATGGGTGCAGCATGGTGCAGCACAGTGATAGGTTCAGCATGGTGATGGAATCACCTGAGTTCAGATCTGCTACCTCATGTGTCATCTTCTTAGAGAAGATCCCTTCTCTTATTTTGTCAAGTGAAAATGTTGACTTCTGATGTGTATGTACTATCTCTCTCTCTCTCCACTAAACTATTGAAGAACATAAGAAGAATTGATCAAGGGTTTCCCCACATTGGGGTTTGTTCCTGGCTAGCGCCACATCTTGTTTCCTCTTGTCTTGGCTCATTTCTGTGATTTATGTTTATGCTCTTTTTGCATTTTACTATCATGCTAAATGTGATTGCTAATCTGGAACTGATATTGAGCTAATAGGGAAAATTGAAGTAAATTTGCTCTTAGCATAGAACATACCTAAAATTAACACCGTGGCTCCTCAAAGGAGCAAAGATACCTGTCAACCTCAGAGGGAGATTGGATGTGGACATTTAGACGATGAGACTAGGAGAGACCTCCAGGAGGAGGAAGTTGTGCTTCACGTGCCAGGAGCCTTGGGCACTAGGGTGTGAAAATTCCTAAATATAAATCCTATTGCAGCGATTAATATTATTTCTTCTACTTCTTCTCTCAGAAATAAGTTATTCACAGTGTTCTTACAACAAATATCGAAGTATATTCTACTGCAGCCTTCACGATTAAAATATTGCAGAAAGTAAATGTAAGGAAAAATACTAGCACAAATACAATCACATTAACATAGTTATTTTTGGACAATTGTCCCCGAAAAAACCCAATGTAGGAAAACTGGTGTAGCAGATGAGGGTTTTATTATTTTTCAGCAAAATTCTCATGTACAAATTACAACCAGCAAAACAAGAATGAGAAATTTTACAGATGCTTCCTGACAAATTTCTGACCCAGGTGAGGTACTTCCTCTTCCCCAGAATCCTCCTGTGTCCTTCTGCGTCAAACTTCTCAAACTGGCCCAGCATCAAGTTGCCCACGTAGGCTCTCTGTCAATCTGCCTTTGCACTGCCTCTTTCTGCGTCACTCTGTTCCTACTTTGCGTCTTGCTGCGTAGCACTCTCCGAAGATGCTGATGCCCTCTCTTCCTTTCTCACCTCCAATTCTCCCTTTGATTCAATTTTCTCTTGTCGAACTTCGACCATTGAGAAAATCGATCTTACTCAAGTAATTGAGTATCTGCTTTAGGTGCATTTTCCAAGTGCCCATTAAGCCTCCTCTTATAATCCTCTCAGTGATCAATCAACGACCCAGATTAGATTCTAATCAATGCATAGGATCATTTGACTTGATCTCCACCTTTTTCTAGAAGTTTCACCCAGAGTTTAGATTAATACCCATTAATTATTTTTATTTCCTAAGTTTAGGCTTAGGGTTCCATTAAAAATAATTAATTATTTTTATAAAGTGTCTTCAGGTGGAATTTCCCAAAATGATTTCTGGGTATTGGAGAATGCATGTGTCTAAATCTTCTTGCAAATTTTGAGGTCTAAAGCATATCCGATGCTATCCCAAATCAACACTCCCTCTTAGCGAGGAATGTGCTCTAGCAATATATGTTGTTGTTGTTGGAAATAACACTGAGAGGGGGGCGGGGAGAATAAGTATTAGTCAAATCAATAACTTTTTCTTTTCATACTCAAATTTATATATGCTACTTCAATGAAGGTAACTCGCGTGTACACACAACTGTCTTTAAAGCAACCAGCGTATATCCAGCAAACTTATGATTCAGTCAATTCATCATATGTTGATATTTAATCATTGCATCAGTGCTTCATTAACCATATAAACAGTAACCATGTGCAGGAATAACATAATAAACCATCACACATAAGTATCACGCACAGACACCAAGATTTAAGGTGGAAACTCAATGTGGGACAAAAACCAACTGTTGTTGTCTTATTTAAATATAAGAAAAACCTGTTTACAATCTTGTACTGGTGCAAACTCATACCAATACGCAGGCACCCACCTGCAGAAGGCTACAACCTTCTCTTTCTCCAACTTATATTGGAAGGGAGCTACAACCCCCTAGCTCTTGTACTAGCCGATCCATTTACTAGTACGTAGGCGTCAGCCTACAGAAGGCTCCAACCTTCACTCGTTTTTGAGTTGCTACTAGAAGGGAGCTCCAACCCCTTGACTCTTGTACTAGCCGATCCATTTACTAGTATGTAGGCGTCAACCTACAGAAGGCTCCAACCTTCACTCTGTTGACCGCTGCATGTCAACTACCCATAGCAGTACACCCCCTTTTTTCGCAAAAAAGGGGCAGCGCTTGATCGAGATGTTCGTGCCATTCAGCAGTCATCGTCATTCTCCTAATCTTATTAAAGTTGTAAATCCAGTCTGCATTTTGATGTAAATAATCTTAGCAGAGCTGAGTCATGTATGTAAATTGCCTAGGTGGACCTAATTTTCTAGTGATAACCTTCATTCCGGAAGGTTTTTCGTCTCACCTATCCATGATCGGCAGAGTTTTCCTTCAACCTAACCCCAAAGCGGGAATGAATCTTATCATTAGAGTCTTAGGAGAATCCTAGTGTGTTAATCTGCTAGATTATGTTTGGTCGCAGAACTGGGTGGTCTATGAGGGTCTGTCGAAGGGCTTTTCCCCCTTGGAGATGTAAAATTTGTAAAAGTCATGATGTAAAGAGTCTTGAGGGTTGAAAATGTTAATCCCTTCATGCATCTTAAGTCCTAGGTCCTAGGGAAATTTTTCCAAAGGCTATGTTTGATGATCCATAAAAAATAAAAGGTAAAAAAAATAAAAAAATAAAAAAATAAAAAATAAAATAAAATAATAAAAAATATATTTTAAAAAATAATTTTTTTTTTTTTTTTAAAAATAATAAAATAATAATATTTTGAATTTTTTAATTCGACGGATGAGATTAAGAGATGTCTTGATCCTCATCGACGGTCGATATCGTTTTGACATGGATCACTCAAACTAGCCGTTGGGATTTTTTTCCTTTAAGTAGGGTGCTAGGGGTCATTTGAGAGTATCAATTGGATCTGAGTCTTGTGCTGAAGAAGCTCTCATGTAATCCTTTTTCTGGTGCTAATAAAGAAGACTTTGGGGTCAAAAGCTTGCTGGTGTTACTCTCTTAATGTGTTGTGAGCAAATTTTATTTCTGCATATTTTAATTTTCAGCCGTTAATGACAGCTTAATGAAGAGTATTGTTGAGCATAGGTATCTTATTCACATGCTAGGGTTTTAGTAGTATTAGGGTTTCTGATGTAATGGCAGGTATCTCCATTGTGTTTGAGATCTAGTACTGCTTTTTCTCTCTTATTTGACGGTTGAAGTGAGTTGTGCAGGAAACCCTTGAATTTTTCAAAGTTATCAGCATGTGAAAGGAATTGGAGTTCCTTTGACCACATTCATTCAAAAAAAAAGAAATAGATTGTTATCTGGAAGATTAGAAGATCTTGTTTATGTTCGTAGTAACTTGCAATTGGCATTGACGAATGTGGCTAAAGAGTCATCCAATTCTTCTACTCTGTGGATCAGTCCTGTGCCAAATGCAACAATGGATGATGCTGATTTGTACATTGATAATGGCATAAACACTGACAGGGAATTCACTGATGAATCTGGTGCTGAAGCATCTAGCGGATTCACAACTCATACTGCTCTTGATGACAGAACTTTTTGATATAACAAGTGGGCAACAAGAACATCAAGAATAAAACTTGTGTTCTTGTTTTAGATTTCTAGTTTACTTTTTGCATGAACAATTTTCTAAAACTACCAAGCTACTTTAAAGTTTAAACTTTTGAATTTATATATAATTATATTTTGATATATTGAGGAACAAATTGCTCCCATTATTGCCTCACTTCATGGTTCACTGCTCACTGTCATAAATGAAAATAGGTCTGAAAACATATTAGAAGCTTAAGTTTATTTCCACTGTTTGCTTGCTTCAATCTAACCTAAAAAGGAGTGGTGATTTTATGACTGTTTTCAGCACTTGATATTAAAGTTGACTACTATCATAAATGATAAAGGTTCTTGGCATTGGTTAATGTTCAATTTAGTTGTTTTATGATTTCATAAGAAGAATACCATTATACTACATTACTGTCATATGAAAATTTTGAACTGTTTTTAGTTAATTCACTGAATTTTTTTGAACTGTTTTTAGTTGATTCACTGATTTTTTTGAACTGTTTTTAGTTAATTGATTGAATTTGAGCCATTGTATTTGCAGAGATTCTTTATGCATTTTCTGAGTTTGAACTTCAGAGTTTTGTAGTGATCTTTTGTCTCCTAGGCCATGGGCATTTTTAACTGTACTCTTTCTTTTTGAAGGCTAAAAACCATTGGAAATTTGAACTTCCCAATACTGGACATTATTGATGTGTGCCATACTTTTTGCGCCACAACAAACAAGTACTCTTTTCATCCCAAGGGTTTGATTGCTCACTATCATAGATAGATTTCTGAGCTTTATTTTTGGATCACCATTCTTTTGACCCCTGCAATTTGGAATTTGGGGTTATGCCAACAATCCTTTTGAAAATGCTCAACTTTTTAACAAAACGAAACAGTCTTTTGCATGTGAAATAGAGTTACCTTTATGGCAACTGTTTGGTTTTTTCTGCTTCTAATTTTGCTGCTATTCCCCATTTACCATAGGAGGCTTTGTTAGATGTGTTTTCCTCTTGGCACAAGTCATACTCTTTCATCATTAGCAAATAAAAAGCTCTTCTCATCTTTCTCACTTTCCCAATTAATTTCAAAAGGGTTTTGAAGGGTTTATAAGACGATAGTAGGGCTCTTAGTGTTAAAGTTACGGACTCCTTATCTTTTATGTGAACACCAACCACTTCAAATTCATTACTGACCAATATAGTCATGGTTAATTATTGTACTTTAGTGTCCATTTTCTGTGGCATAAACTACATGCTTTAAATATATTATACAAGCCTCATCAACAATCTCAAAAATAATTTTCAGCTTATTCCATCTGATTTTGCATCATGTACATTTGTAAATTGTTCTATCATAAATTCAGTGATTGACAAAGCTAAAAATCAACAGAGCTCTTGTCTTTTGTTTTCAAATTTAGTGATGGCGAGAGAGATCTTGGTTGTTCATGAGTAGAAACCTTATTAAAATAGCCTCTCTATATTCAACCACTCTATGAGTGGTGGGATCTTAAAGGCAGTATCCCTAAAAAGTTTCGTTTTCACCAATTAAAGTGTACTAGGAGTCTAGAGATGCTGATGGGTTTTGTCTACCATTAGGAGCATAAGCCCATGCAGCAGATCCAGAAATTTTGAAATGTGAAATAGGATGTTTGCTGCCATACCATTTCTCATATGGAGTCATATTTGTGAGAGGACGAGTAGATGTTCTATTGATGACATGGATTGTGGAAACAACAATCTATTTCCAAAATGGAAGTTTCATTTTCTTGGAGTGAAGCAAGCCACAAACCATCTCCATGATAGCCCTATTCTTCCGTGGTGTTACTACATTTTACTGTGGAGTGTAAGGAATAGTTCTTTAGCAAGATATGCCTTGAGATATTAGAAATTATTGGAAAGCATTGCCAATATATTCACCTGTAGATTCTGAAGCATATAATTTGGAGGATAGATACAATAAAGATTAACATTAAAAGGCTTGAAAATGACCAAAATTGATCACACACAATTTATAAAATTTAATAAATTTTCTAGCCTTTGTTCTCTTGCTAAGCCAAAAATCTATTTGAATTTGACTTTAAATTGATTATATATATATAGATACATTTTTTTTCGAATTTCTATATGTCGAACTTTATCGACAAAATTTTAGTTGCCGAACTTTATTCGAATTTCATGGTCGCCGAACTCGAACTCAAACGCGAACCTGGTGACTTAGGGATATGGTGAGAGAAATGAGCAACGAACTCCGAGAGCAGTTGAATTCCATGAAGGAAGAGAAGTAGTTGCTTTCTGACAAATTGCAGGAAATGGAGAGACAACTTCATATTGCAAATATGGGTCTGGAAAAAATGCATGAGTTGGAGACACAGCTCCTTGCTGCAAAAGAAGCCTTAGTCAAGTATCAGCTTGAAGAAGAGGTAAACAATTCTAGTTTGTCTTCAATTTCCTCTAAGAATGTTTATGTTGGTTCTTTGAAAAACATACAAGAGGCATAGGGTCCAAGTTAATGTCCAAAATGGGCTATGAAGGAAAAGGATTGGCAAACATGCACATGGCATTGTTGAGACAATAATGGTTGAGAAAAGGCCTAAGTATTTGGGTCTTGGCTATGGACAATCTTATGGAGAAAGTTCCAAAGCAGTCATGAAGGCAATTGAAACAGTTTCTAGAAGGAGTTCCATTTCAGGTTCCCTGCATCAAGTTTGTAAAGATTGTATTCTTGGGAAATGCAATTGTTTGAAACATCATTTGCAGGAAGAAGGTGTACATAAACATACACTTGAACCAGAGAGTTGTTAAGGCTCCAAAAGCATTGAAGAGATTGATGGTGCTCCAAAGGGAGCTACTTCTTCATTTGATTCACCTCCTCATGAAGGTAATGAAGGTGAAAGAGAAAGGTATAAATCTGATTTCCATCACACTTCTTTTGATTATGTTAAGCATGATAAATTTTCACATAAGCATTGGAAAAGAATTGCATGTTCCTTTTGTGGTTTGGTTAACCATAGTGTTTCTAGATGTTGGAAGAGAATGGCCACATATAGGAAACACTAGAAGGAAAGAAGGCAAGAAGATGAACATGTGTTGTACTTATTGCCATAAGCAAGGACATATTGCTGAAAGGTGTTGGACTTTGAATCCAACAAATGCTTCCACGAAATTTGAAGAAAGTGGAGAAAGAGTATGGTAAGAATGGAAAGAAAGTTTCCATAATCGATGTGTTTCAGGATGATCCACATGTTGATGTCGATGTGCAGTTAAAGGAAGCAACTTTGGTGTGGATTGGTAAGAAATGGTTAGAGTTCTTATCCAATTAAAGTTACATATCTTTTGATGTGAAAAGAAATGTGTCACATCTATTTGCATTTCTTTGCTAATGGAATGCAAGTTGCAGGATGGAAAAGTTGAGTATGTAGATTCACTTTATTGTAGCAAAATTATATTCATTTCAGCTTTGAAAGTACATGTACATGTGATCGAGGATCTTGTACTTAAGAGAAAGTTGAAGAATCGAATACATGCATGAGCATGGAATGTATGAACACAGGGATGTTAATGATTTCCTTGTATTTGAACATGTATGTAATTGACTTGATGGAAAGCAATCGACCATCATATTGTTTTGTTTAAACATGCATGTAATGTCATGTCGACTTGGAAGAGTTGATTTGGTCTCCAAGATTGTAAAAGGGAGATATTAATGAAGTGTTTTATCTTTGTAAGAGAATCATTAAAATTCTTTTTGTACATGCTTGACTTGAAGAGTCAATTGTTGAAAGGGCATGTTTATTTTTGTCGGCTTGGGATTTAGTCGATCATTTGTACATGAGATGTAAAGATATGTTGATGATTCACATGATGTGAAATTTGTTTCTTTTGATGGAGCAAGAATTTATGTCGTCAAGTTGTTTTCTTGTATTTTGACATCGTCTGCTGAGGGAGATTTGTAGTAACAAAGGTCGCCATGGAAGTGGCTTGGAAATGATGTTCAACGACCTTCTATAAATTCTGAGTGAATTCAAGGAAGATAGTTTTTAATAGGAGGACAAGCACATCTAGGAAGGGAAGTGTCGACTACCTTTGAGTTTTGGTTCAAAGGCACTAGCCATGCAGGCAAGTGTATGGAGGCTGAAAGAAGAGGGTACTGTACTCTCATCTAATGTTCAGATCAGTATACCAATCTTTTGAGGTCCAAAAGATTCCCAATGGGGAGGAGTGATTAGATATTGATCCAGGACTTTAATGATAGCTCAAAATTCAAAGTGTTCGAAGGAGTGTCGAACCTGAACCACCAGATAGATCTCGTCTTCCTGATTCCGGTGTCGCAAACGGTTTGAACAACTAACACCGTATGAAGACGTTATCACAATTTGAAAAAGTCCAGTAAACTGTAATTTTCAAGAATAAAATGATTTATGGAAAATATTAAAAAAGAATATTCCAAGGAATATTCCCCAGAATATTCCCCAAAATATTCCTTTTGGCCGACCAATTAGGAGCTAACACGTGGCAAGCCCAGAGGCTGCCACGTGGCCCTGGAATGGCATGGTAATATTTTGTTAGGTCTGATGGAATCAAACCTGTGACCTCCGACAAGCTAGCACAGAGTGTCACCAACTCCACTCCATGATGATTCTTAACATTTTATGGTTGCAGTGCATATTTAAGTTGTAACCGTTACGGATTTGGAGGTTGGGACCACAAGTGGTCCCGAAAAACTGTTCACATGCCGTCGTTTACCAACGCTAACCTCTAGGTTATGTAACCGCCAAGGTTAACTCCATTGCATGTGACTGCTGCAAACTTAAACATTAAATGTTGCGGGTAGTGGGAGTGCTTAGTGCTTAATTAATCCCATATTTGTTTAAATCATAGGATTAGCGCTAAAGTGGTTGATGCATAATTAAATCGCGATTATCACTAATTAATACAAGATTAAATTTGGCGGTAAAGTTGGCGGAGTCTGCTATTTTCGGGCCTGCTGCTAGATTTGGCAGCCTTAATTGCAGTTAATCAGATTTAGTGGAGGATCTCTAGGGAAAATTGTCTAAAAGCACTCCAGAAGCAGTTTTCAACCTAAGAGAGTGAAAAAAGAGGTTGGCTAGGCTAATTGAGGCTTTCTGAAGCCAATGGAACAGTCCAGAGAAGCTGAAGAAGCCATCTTCAAGGAGATTTTCATCCAGGGAGATTTTGGAGCTCAGGGCCACCAGGGGTTGGAGGCAGTTGCAGGAGCTATCAGTATCCATTCTCAGTGAACCAACAACCATTCCTGACTGTAATGAGCCTTCTGAATCCATTGCAAGGGTTTACAAAAGTATCTGAAGACTTCTAAAGGCCGAGATGCTACAGGGAATTTTCAGGCAACCCAGTGCCAAACGTGGAGGAAGGCTTAGATCGGGGATGCAGTGCTCATTTTGAGCAAATGAAAAGTCTATTTTTGATGTCTGATATGTGTTGGAGACAATAGAAGAGGTTTTAGAGACAGTTGAAGAGTTCTTAAGGAGTTTGTGCCATTAAGAAGCTCAGGGAAGTTCAGTGCACCGATTGAAGGAATCAAGTCCAAGGGATCTCAGATCTGTTTGCAGAATGATGACAGCCATAACAAGGATATAGATGGTTTTCTAAGCCCATTGGTTCAATCAATAACTATTGGAGTTGAGGGTTGAACTTGTAAGAGAATTGAAGCCATAATCCCAAAGAACCAAGTCAAATTGACAAAAGCTCAAGGAGACGTAGGCCACGATATTCGGGTGAATTCCTAGATTAAATTTGCTATTATGTGTTGATGTTTATTTGTTGCATTATATGGTTGTTATGTGTGCTTAATATCAACAGAAACAAATCAACTTAAAGCACTTAAATAGTTAAAAAAAACAAAGAAATACACCTGTTTCAAGTACTTAATTCCGCAATTGTCAACATAAGCTAGATCATATAATTGTTAAGCTTTGGAGTGAGAAGTTCGTGTAAGTATAACAAGATGTTAAACCCTCATTTCAGATCAATTTACCTTCAACAGATTCATGAAAACCAAGACCAATTTTGATGGTAGGAGACCTTTGACTACTAAGAATTTTATCCAAAATCTTAGTACTATCTTGAAATCGTAACATTTTATCCTTTTCTTTACCTTTTAAGATATTTACCTCAACGTGATATTGCTCTTCCTTTTTCAGATATTGCTTCTTCATGATTTCTTCAGACTTTCTTCCTTCTTCCACTTATTGCCTTAATTTGATAATCTCATTTTCTTGTTCTTCATTCTGCTTATTTGAATTGGCAAGATCTTCTTTTAGAGAGATGATCTTAGCTTCAAGACTTTCATAGTAACTGGATCTATCTTTAAGTCTCTTGATTGTTGTACTCTTTTCATCTACTTCATTTCTTAGTGATGTCACTTCATCCTGCAACTTTTAACATTGATCTTCCTTTTCCTTGTACTGCTTCCTTACTTTGTTTCCTTTCTCCAATTGAGCTTTTAATTTGGTAACTTATTCTCTGAAGCCACACTCCCTTTTGTTAAATAGATCTTGTTGATCTCTGATTATATCTGCGAGTCTTTTAACTTTTGCCTCTATGTTTCTTTTACGATCACTTTCAATATCTTCAACATTGCATGAACAGAGAAAAGTATCACTAGAAGACCAAAAATTTGTACCTGGTACTTCTTTTGCTTGTTCATCTTCAATCTGAGGTGATTCAAAGTCTGAATACTTGCTTCCACCTGATGACCCATTGTCTTTCCTGCTGTCACTGTTCCTTTGAGATGTCTTCCTTTTCTGAGGTGCTTTCTTCTTTAGCTTCTTTCCCATTGTTTCTACGGATCTCCTTCAAGCGATCAAGCTTCTGCCAAAGGACCTGCTTTGGTACCAATTGTTGGAAATAATACTGAGAGGGGGGGGGGGGGGGGGTGAACCAGTGTTAGTCAAATCAATAACTGTTTCTTTTCATACTCAAATTTAATACGCAACTTCAATGGAGGTAACTCGCGTGTACACGCAACTGTCTTTAAAGCAACCAACATATATCCAACAAGCTTATGATTCAGTTAATTCATCATATGTTGATCTTTAATCAGTGTATCAATACTTCATTAATCATATAAACAGTAACCATGTGCAGTAATAACAGAATAAACCATCACACATGAACACCAAGATTTAAAGTGGAAACCCAGTGCGGGACAAAAAACACCTGCTGCTGTCTTCTTTAAATATAAGAAAAACCTGTTTACAATCTTGTACTGGTGCAGGCTCATACCAGTACGCAGGCACCCACCTGTAGAAGGCTACAACCTTCTTTCATTCTCCAGCTTCTATTGGAAGGGAGCTACAACCCCCTAGCTCTTGTACTAGCCGATCCGTTTACTAGTACGTAGGCGCCAACCTACATAAGTCTCCAACCTTCGCTCGTTTTTCAGCTGCTACTGGAAGGGATCTCCAACCCCCTGACTCTTGTACTAGCCAATCCATTTACTAGTACGTAGGCATTGGCCTACAGAAGGCTCCAACCTTCACTCGTTTTCCAGTTGCTACTGGAACAGAGCTTTAACCCCCTGGCTCTTGCATTGGCCGATATGTTTACCAGTACGTAGGTGCTGGTCTACAGAAGGCTACATCCTTCTCTCTTCCTTGAGAGACCACGTTTCATAAATTTTCAGACTAGATACACCTGGAACACAACACCACAATTTGAAGGCCTCATTTCATCAAATTTTCATACTGGACACATCAACAACATTGAAGCTCAAAATCAATCACAACTGCAATACAGCCATCAAATACATTTGTATCAACCAATCACTGAAACTCAATCATCAATCTCTTAATCAACCAAAACTAAATTAATCAATCACTGACAACCCATCATCACTGAAGTAGATCAGAATCAATCAATCTGAACTTTCAGAACACTATCACCAGAACACAACGCAGAACCCAGAACTTTGCAACAACAACTAGATCCAACTACAACTTCAAATATCATATTTCATAATGTATACGCTACTTGGATGTGAATAACCAGTGTGTATACTCGCTTTTACCAAAGCGAACCAGTGTATAGATCTGCAAATATTATCTTAAAAACTTCTCAGGTATTCTAGACTTCAGTGTTACCCAGATCATAACATTTACAGAATAAAACATGCATTAGTATCAATGTTTTAAAACTCCTACTCCGACTCTGACTCGGCTGAGGGTCGACTCCGACTCCGACTCCGACTCGGTATCGACTCGGCCGGCTCGATTTCAATGACTCAATCGTTGTAATAAATACATTAAATATTTATTTTTTATAAAAACACATAATTTTAAAGATTTTCATTCATGTTTCCAAACACACATCATTAGAATATATATAGAAGACAACATATGATCAAAGTAGGCTCATGAATATATCCATTATATCAAAATGGCACCTAGTGCACTGTCCAATACATACACGATGATGATATAGAGATCAAAACAAAAACACATAACCAAGGAGGCTATAAATGGCCTCTACAACAAAAGTCTGTGACCAGTACTACTGGCAACTGCTAGAGTTGCCAACGTCATCTGGCTCAGTGTTACTTGGGAGCGGGAGCGAAAGTGGGGAGCGAGAGCAAAAACGGGAGCAGGAGCGACATTTTCAGAAGCTCCTGGTTTGGGAGGGAATCTCAGACGGGTTCGACAACCAATGTTACTAACATCAAGGTACATAGAGGGATTGGTGCTCTTGATTAAATACGAGTTCCATACCCTAATACATGACAAAATTCAATGGAAACATTGCAATCCTCCAATCCTAAAATCCTGAAAAATTGATAAGTTTGCTAGATTTTGAATGAAATCTAAAATTCTAATTTCTCCATATGAAATCCAATGAGGCCGAAACCACTCTCAAACATCCTGAGTCATTTCATGGTAATGCTAAAAATTTAAGTAAAAGGATGAAAATGAAGATTAAGGAGAATGTCACTTTTACTTTAAGAATTTAACATTACCATGAAATTTGAATAGCATATCAATACTAGGAGAGGGAAATGGACCCCAAATAACATTTAACTAATTTACAAAACACCTTGGAGTCCCCAACACTCAGCTAACAATTATTTTTTTTTTAAATATGAAAAATCACATTTTTTTGGGGGTTACAGGCTGCATTCATTGACTTGGCCGAGTTATTGCGGAACTGGCCGGGTTGACCGAGTCATGACTGACTCAGCCGAGTCATGCAATAACGTGGCTGAGTTAGTCATGACTCGTCCTTCCGTTCCGTTTTTTCTGCCGGGTCACAAAAAATCCCAACGACTCGGATCAACTCGGCCGATTCAGATTCAATTCGGCTGTTTTTTAAAACATTGGTTTTGATCTCTATATCATCATCGTGTATGTATTGGACAATGCACTGGGTGCCATTTTGATATCTAGACTATCCATGATCAAACCACATAATGATAATTCATTTCAGGCCTTATGATCCCGATCCATCATCCATCATCAACCACATAGGTGCATCCTTAGTTCAGATCAAGCAAAGCATTAGAAACCCATAACCTGCATATTTGATCTAACACTTAATAAGATATTCAATATTTGCACACCTTGGCCTAATGATCTTCTCCTCCTTATATAGTTTTAGGCCTTTTTCAATACCTCGGACAAAAACCACTTAGGACCAATATCTTGGACCAAATACCTCAGACCAATACCTCGGGCCAAATATCTCAGACCAAATACCACGAACCAATACCTTGATTTTCCATCCCATATGCGTTTTTCCTTTTGTGAAAGTGCGTGTATACATATACGCTCCTTTTGCTCTGTTAACCCGCGTGTATACGCTGCTTGCACAAAGTGAATCAACGTATACTTCTTAAACCACTCTCTTTATTCAATCTCTGGAGTCTGATCTGTAATCCTTTGTTGTTAACCTGTTGCACTGTGAACTCCCATCTGTGTGAGTTGCCATCAAGGACAACACTTGTATCATAATGCCAACAACTACATACTGCTCTGACTCTGAAACATCGTCCTTTGCGCTGCTGATGTCTGACATATTGTCCACCAACTACTGCATTGTTGCTGACCCTGCCACTGCCAACACTGCATCCATACTACAACTCCCTCTGAATTTCTGCATTTGTGTTGTTGTTGCCACTGTCACTACCAACTGTCCCTGCACTGCAAACTGCTGCTGCTACTGAAACAAATTTTCTACCATACCCATCTGCTCTCTAAACTGAGTGAACTTATCTCTTCCGAGAGCCTTTCTGAATATATTGGCTACCTGCTCTCAGGTGGGGATACACTGTAGCTGCATTGCCCCATGCTGAACATGGTCTCTGATAAATGGACAACGGATATCTATGTGTTTCGACCAATCATGAAATACTGGATTCTCAGAGTTTGATACAACTTTGATTATCAGAGTAAACCTCGGTCACTTCCATCATTTTTCTGAACAAGTTCACAAGCAATTTCCTAAGCCATTTAGCTTCTCACGTGTTGATTTGGGGTAGCATCGGATGTGCTCTAGCCACGAAAATTGGTGGAGAGGCTAAAGCACATGAGATCTCTAAGACCCAGAAATAGTTTGGGCAGATTCTTCCCGGTTTAGGAGATATTCAAATAATTAATATTTTTAATGGAGTTCCTAAGTCTAAACTTAAAAAAAATAAAATATTAATGGGTATTAATATAAAAATGGGTTAGAAGGTTCCAAATGACATGGATCAAGCCAAATCTAATATTAGCCATTGATTAGAGATGTAATCTTGGCCATTGAAGGACCAACAGGAAAAGTATAAGAGGAGGCTTGAGGGTCAATTGGAGAATACACCAGAGTGATCAGTCATTCAATTTGCTAGAGCAGGGTTTGCTAAGTAAAGTTGAATCAGTGATCAGTTTGCAGCGAGAGGCAGTGAGTACTGGACAGAGAAGCAGAGATAGTGCTGAGAGACCAACGCAGAGGCAGAGAAGCAGACGCAGAAGCTAGAGTAGGCCATGCAGAGGTTAGCTACGACAAAGAGGCCAGAGGGCCTGCATCATCCACGCAGAAGGCTGTGGAGGCTGCCCAATCCCTCAGAGGGATGACACAGAGGGGTTTTAGGCTGACACATAGGCCAGAAGGGCTGACGCAGTGCTTTAGTTGTGTTGGAGAGGGTTTCGTGGGGCAGATTTTCTAAATATCTGCTTTTGAATAAAGAGGTATTACTGCCGGTTATTTTTCTTTGTCGAGCGAGCCAGTTTGGCACCGAGTTGTATTCAAGGGTAAACTGCATAATAAAATAAACCCTCAGAATTGTTGCACCGGTTTTCCCGCATTGGGTTTTTCTGGGGACAAGTTGTCCAAAAATAACAGTGTCACTTGTGTGTTTGCTATTTCTTTCAGTTTTTGATCTATAGATGGTTGTGACTGTATTGTGTTTATTTCAATGTTTATATGTGTAAATAGCTTGTTTGTAATTAACAAGTAGGAGAAATAAGCTAGAAGAATACAGATAAAATTTCTAGTGGGTAAACTTAGAAATTTCAACATGGTATCAGAGGGTGGTTGCAGATCACAGGAGAGCTGAAGGCACCGGTTGAAGCAGAGCATTTGCAGTAGAAACAATTGTTTTGAGTGACAAAAGTTGTTCCTTGCAAAAAGCGACAGAAGAAGGGTTGACGCAGAGGGACTGCGTTATCAGTCCAGGCCGGAGAGGCTAGCGCAGAGGCTGAGGAGGGCAGAAAAAGGCTCACGCAGAGCCAAGTAGAGACTAGGAGGGTTAACGCAATTGGCTAGGGGAGCATTTCAGCCAGTGTCGGGATTGCGCAGAGCCTAGAGGCTCGGTCCTTCAGTTGTTGGGGCATAGGAAGTTGTGGGCAGATTGTGGGGAGTGATGTTGGTGGGGTGTTGTGGGTAGAACAATACCTAACGGGGCAAAACCAAGGTAGAGGGAGTCGCTACCGAGGCAGATTTCTAGCCAAGGAATCTGGATCAGTGTTGTAGGTGCATAGGAGATCGGAGAGGGGCGACTTGATGGTTGGCAAGCGGTTTTCCAGGAGGGAAATCAAGACTCAGAGGGAGTCTAGTAGAGAACTTTCAGACAGGAAGTAGCGACTCAGAGGGAGTTGAAGAGAGAACTTCCAGAGGGAAGTAGAGACTCGAGGAGTTGACAGGAGGAGCAGAGAGATGGCCATGAATGGACTTAGGACAGGTTGGATGAGGCGTCCAACTTTGTGGTCTAGAAGGTCAGGATCCTGTCCATTCTAGATAGACATCACATCAAGGCCTTTGCCTTGAGAACAGTGGCTATCTTAGTTGACTCGGCTGATAATGAGAAGTACGAGGAGGCAATGGCCAAGGCGAAATGTATCATCCTTGATGGCGTCAAGGATCATGTGGTCCAACATATTGCCGAGAAGGAGACGACAAAGGAAATGTGGGACGCCTTGAAGAAATTGTACCAGCATACTTCCGTGCAGAGGAAGATGTTACTTGAGAATCAGTTGCGGTCATACCAAATGCAGAACGGGGCACAGATAGATCACTTCCTCGGGAGATTGAAGGAGATACGGGACCAACTGAGTTCCATAGGGGCCATGCCGGATCAGGAGTTTGGTGTAGCATTTTTTGGTTTTGATAAGTTAGAATAAATTAGAGAAAAAAAAATGAAAACGTATTTACAAAATGTTAAGATAGGATATGGAAAAAAAGAATATTGAATAAAAAATGCTAAGAAAATATTTTGATAAATATTTCCATATCAATGAAAATGTTAGGGTAGATGCTCTAAAAAATGAAGGCAAAATAAAATGTTAGGTTAGACAGAAAAGAAAAAGAAATAAACTTTGAAAGTGTTGCAAATTTAAATGCCACTACTTTGTTCTAAATTCATTTTGAAAATAATAGTTGTGTGTAGTTTGTTTAGATGCCACATTAGGTTATTTTATCTAATTATACAGTTCCATCATAATTGGATTTGTTTTAAACTTATTTTTATACGTAGAAAATAAATTGGCTCAACAGTTTAATCTGAGCCAATGGAAGAAATAAGGTATAGAGCTAGATTGTTCATAAAAAGAAAATATTGGGTTGCTAGTTCAAATGCGCTTTGGAAGGATAAGTATAGGAATAGAAGGGTAGGTAGAAATTTGAAAGTTTGAAATGCTGAAATGATTATTTCCTAAGTATCGTATCGCATCGCATTATTCAAAAGGGAATGAACCGTTGGGCTGAGGAAAGTGTGATTTCTGAGACCATTGTCAGTCGTTGGATGATACTGATTCCTGACTGTAGATCATATTGCATCGCATTATTCAAAAGGGAATGAACCATTGGGCGGAGGAAAGT
Organism: Pinus taeda; assembly: GCA_000404065.3. Taxonomy (NCBI): domain Eukaryota; kingdom Viridiplantae; phylum Streptophyta; class Pinopsida; order Pinales; family Pinaceae; genus Pinus; species Pinus taeda. The sequence goes on along the minus strand of APFE030814574.1, from coordinate 96,644 downwards.
GCGATCTGCGATACTGCTGTCAGTCGTTGGATGACTGTTGATTCTTAACCATAGATCATATTGCATCACATTATTCAAAAGGGAATGAACCATTGGGCGAAGGAAAGTGCGATTTGCGATATGCTATCACTTCATTCATTAAATCACTCGAACCCATAGCCGCCGCATCCGCCTATCATATCACGACCCCACCATTCATTCCCTGCTCATACATGTTAAACTCCCTCCACCTCACCTCTCATCTCGCACACTCCTCTGCAATCATACGACCCACACTTCCTTTCAGCCCTCATTCACCGTTCGAAGTTTATCGGTGCGGGGAGGGGGGAGGGGAGCCCGAAATGGGCAGTCCTTAATACCGCCCATATAAACCACGAAAGTGCCTTTTAGTCTTTCAGGACTTAAAATCCCAAAACCACAAATCGCTCTGCCTTACCCCCTAATGCGGTATCTTTCATAGCCGTTACCATCACCCCACGTCACTTTCATGTCACGTTCCACTTCATATCTCCCGTCCAATCATCGACAACCTATCTGTTGCTCATTCATTTCCTCTCTTGCACATTTATAACCAAATGTCCGTTAATTAACTCGTTGGATAATTAAATGAACTTTCAAACGCTCGGTGCCACCCTTCCACTCCATTTTTCTCTTTATAAGCACTTTGCCATACATTTCAAAGGTTACACAGCTAACTTCTGCGACCGAGAGTATTCTTCAAAGCTCACTTGCTCAACAGCTTAGCCACTGTCCAACATTCTAGTAGCCACTTGTCCTGTTTGCAAGCACACCTTCCAGGTCCACTTGTCAGTTACCCGTCTCCACTCTGTTAATTCCTTTTTATCATTCTGTCATTTACAATCCGCAGTTTCATTTGACAAAATGCCTCCCAAGGGAAAAGTAATTGCAGAAGTTTCAAATCTTCTAATTCAACCACAAATTGATTTCCACCATACTCCATTAGTTGACAAGGATTGCATAATCATTGATACTTCTTCTCAGTTTGATTTATTTGAAATTTATTGTTGGTGGGAAGAGCAGCTAATTGACCAGAGTGATCAAATTGGGCTCTGGGAATCCCAATTACCCCATTATATTTTTCCACAAATACACAGAGCTCTAGAGTTTGTGAGGAAATGCCATGAATCCTATGATCCTAGCTAGAGAGCCATTATCTCACTTAAAAGAGAAATATTCTATCCCATTAACGTTGATTCAATTGAGAAAATGTTGTAGGCCCCTGCCACTACACCAGCTCATCCTTTTTCGCATGAAAACCTGGTAGAAGATTATAACAAATTGGAATTTACCAAGAGATCCCAGACCTTGGAACTATTTTTAGCAATTGGTAGTCCTCTACCAAAGAGAAATCCCCCTTATGATTCATCTATGTTTCCTGACAAAACCAGGCATATCACTACTATCCTGCCCTATTTGCTTGGTTATCACTTTGATCAATCTGTCAATGAAGCCATCTTTGGTTTCTTGTCCATGTATTCTTTTGATTCTAAGCCTACTGTTATTTATGATTTTGGTCATTTCATCGCTGAAGCCTGAAACCATACATGAGCTGTTTGTCAAATTTAACACTAAAGAAGTATTCAAGTATGATTCAGTACTTGTGTATCTGTTTATATATTTTCAGGGGGACATATTCCCATTTTCTTTGCAGAAACTTGATGAAGAAGGGTCGCCACAGCTAGTGATTTTCTGGACTTCAATGGGGATGAAGGAGAAAGAAGAGTTCACATACAAGCAGTTCATAGAACTGTTTATTCATCCAGCCCTTAGCCTTATGAGCAACACTCCATTACCAAGGATCAGTAAAGACATTGTCAAAGAGCTTCAGTTCATAGATCAAGCTGTAGCAGGAGATTGGTATTGCTACCAGAACTACACATAAGTCAAGGTTTTTGGCTATGAGCTTCCACGCTACAAACTGCCAAAGTACCTCCCTGTTAGAATCTTTGCACTGGAGTACTTGAGGCAAAGATTGAATGCAGATGAAGTGCATTTTGTAGCTGCCAAAAAGAAATCACAATTTAAGCTCCAAGCTCAAGTTGGTCCCTTCATTTGTAGTACCAGGGCAGCAGTGGAGGAAGCTGATAAGCTGCTAAAGGAGATGAAATTTGCTCTTAGTTTTTCTTGGTCATATGACCCATTGGAAGTCGTCTCCAAACTCAGGGTGGAGAATAAATTCACACCATATTATCATACAGCTAGGCTTGAGATAGAACAGTTCAAGAATCAGTTGAAATGGACAGAGAATACCCTCCAGGAGGCTGAGGAGCAGGGAGTCTCTACATCAAATATGCAAACTCCAATTGCACAGGAAAAGGCAGCCAAGAGAGAGAGGGAAGAACAATCTTCACCTGCAATAGAGGCAACAAGCCAAGGCTTCAAGGTCTTTCATAGGAAAAAGAAACGAAGAGTCTCTATAAATGTTGATTCACAGTCTGGTGAACAATCTATACAATCTCCAACTCAGTCTACCACTTCTCATGAACAGCAGATAGTCCAACATGTTGGAGGCATTCCAGAGAATAAAGAGGAAGACATCTTCCATGTCTTCAGTGAAATAAAAAGAAAGAATGAGGAATTGAAGTTGAATACTTACACCCAGTTCTAGAAGCATTCTTCCAGCTCTTAGGCAAGGCTTCTTTTAGTCTTTGAATCTGAGAAAGGGAAGATGCAAATGGCTTTCTTGCAGGCCCAAGTTCCCCAGCCCAGGATTGCATCACAATATCATAAACATACTTCTTTTGAGTTTAATATCCAAGATGTGCATCCAATTGATCAAATTGATATGCAGAAACAAACTAGACAGATGATTGCTTCAACCCTGACAAACACTGCTATGAGTTTGTCAAAATTTCAGTTTACATTGGCCAACATCCAGTCACAATTAAAGTTGGAGAAGGTCTCCTTGCTAGCAAAGGATACCAAGATTCAGTCCCTGGAAAATCTAGTGCTAAGGATGGGATATGATCCATCAAACATAAATGCTGCTGAGGAGCTCATTAAGAAAAAGAACACTGAAGTTGTAGCACTAAAGAAACAGCTGAAACTACTAGCCTCTGAGGATCCAATGGCCAAAGAAATCAAGGAGACAGAGACTCAAAAGTCAGATATGATGAAGCTCATCATAGAACATGTTAGTGTCGGTCTTGAGCCCTCCATCGGTGATCAAAAGCTCTTTGCATATGCATAGGTAGGTGTCTCATCAGTATCAGTTTTGCATCCTGTTAGGCATGCCATAACACTGATGGAACAGCTGGTCTTTGTTCCCTTCTTGGCTTTGCTGGATCAGGTCATATCATTTGAATGAGCTTGTGTTACACTTGTTTTATTTTTTGTCTTGAAATCCGAAGTCTAGGTCTAGGGTTTTGGTCAAAATCACTGCAAGGTCATGAGTCAAAGGTCTAATAGTCCCCAGCAAGCCGGAAGGAGGTATGTAAATATGTTCCATTGATATTTTTCATCAGCTACAGCTCATTTATACCTTGGATTTAAAAACTCTGTTTTTAAACCCAAGGTCATGTGAAATTTGCAAAAATAAGGAAAATTTTCAAAATTCTTCAGAATGCCGGCAATAACCCTGGTTTCCTCGCCAGAATCCATCAGATAGTCAACCTGCAAAAAGAACGAAGTTAAAGCACTGAAAAGATCAAATTCAGGCAAAGTGAACTTAAAACAGTGTTAAAGTGAATGTCAAAGCAAAAAACATTAGAAAGTGGGTTTGGTGATTTAATTTTTTCAAATTTGTGCCTACAAAGACTAAATTCCCTCTAAACATGTCTCATTATGCATTTGAGAGTTTGCAAAGACAAGAGAGAGCTCAAAGAAGGCGATTTGCAGCAATTGGGTTCATTTCCAAGGGGCGCGACCACTCGAACCAAGTGCGCGACCAGTTGGGCGGGGCGCGACCACTCAGAGCCATCTCTGCAGTGTGTTTTTCCAAGGGGCGCGACCACTCAGCAGGGGTGCGACCACTCAGAACAAGGGCGCGACCACTCGGCCTGAGTTTGCCAGAAACCCTCCAAATCGATCAAATCGCCCTCCTAAGTTGCCAAATCGATCGAGGTAGGCTCTAAATTCATGAATGATGCCAAGGGATGATTAAATAATGATGTGTCTAATGGTTTTATCATTTAAGATTTGCAAGAGAATGGGTAAATTTGGTTGTTGTTAATGTAGGCATTATGCTAGGGTTTGTGTGTTTTTTCAAGGTTTTAAGGCCCTCTTTATTCCCTCCTTATTTCCTATGAAATTCAATTCACAAATGTTGTAATATATCTATCATATATCTATCTATTATTTCATTTGCACTAAATACCAAATTCCCATCCCAAATTCCTAAAACCCTATCCCTCCCCAAAACCCTTTACAAAACCCTAATGCACTTTCATGCATTCTACCCAAACCATAATACCCCCCCATAGCAAGCAAACTAAATGAACAACAGCAAGGAAAACAAAAGAATAACAAAATATATATATATC
>APFE030814574.1:10604-74668 GCA_000404065.3 Pinus taeda | reverse complement strand
CCCTCTTTAGCTTCTCTTTTTTCTTCCTTGATCATTCATCTCAGCTAAATGCATCAGCACAAACTCCTACCTTGCCCCAAAGACCCACCTGCAAAACTGAGCTCAATCCCCGCACCCTGAATTGCACTCCCTCCAATTGCCACCAAAAAACCCAAAAACTTCAAATCAACCCTCCTTATCAGTTTACTAGCCTAAAATCCTTTTTCCTAATTGGTCAAACCCATCCTATTGAAAAATCCACCAAGTTTGACCCGAGAGAGCCTTCTCATACCTCGTAGGGCTAGCTACGAGGTGAAATGGTTTGATGTAGCTTTGAGGTTTGTCTATCTCAGCCTAGGTGAAATCTCAAGCGCTAACAGAACAGAATTTGCAAATAAAACAAATGGAGGAGCAGATGGAGAAATTGGTTAAGGAGAAAGAGGAAGCTATCAAGAACATTCAAACTTCAACAGATGCAGTTTCTCTTGCAGCAGTTCCCATCACCAGATTTTCTACTATAACCACTACATCAGCTACAGGTACAGCAGAAGGAGCTGAACAGCTTACTGAAGCTGTTCAGAACTTGTCTATCCAGACAGGAGAAATCAATAAATTGAAGGATGAACTCAAAGAATTACGACTTTTGAAGTCTATATCAGACAATACACACACAACTGAAACAAACAGACTTAACGGCCAAGTGGAAGTGTTGAAGAAAGAACTCACAAAATCCTTCATAGGAAACAAGTTGGGTTTAGCAAAAGAAATTGTGTGGGAAGAAATCATACAGAGGCAATCAAGGAGATTTGACCCTCTATTAAGATAATATTTAACCAAAAAGATCTTTTGGAAAAAGCTCAGGAAGCAGTGGAATCCATAAATAGGCAGCTGGAGGATATGCCAGAGATTGCCTCTGATATAATCAAATTTCTGAATTCCAAGGATGATTATGAGCTTGAGGAGTTAAGGATAAGTGACTGAACCAGTGTTGCACTAATCGGGAAAAAATCGCGATTAAATCGTTTAATCGCGTTTTTTCAGAAAAACAATAAAATTGGTCGATTTAATCGGAATTTTTTTTTAGTCGATTTTTCGAAAAAATCGCGATTTTTTCGAGTGGCAAAAAAAATAAATTATTATTATTATTTTTTTGTTATGAGGAGGAGGAGGTGACCCAAGCTACCCTTGTCACAAGTAGAGGACGTGGTCTACCTCTTGTAGCTCCTAGTTCTTCAGCTTCTAGAGCACAACAAAGTCTACTGCCAACTCCACCGACATCTACATCTAGAGGGGAAAAGGAAATCAATAGTATTAGACTTTAGTTATTTGGTTCATTTCATTGTATATGACATTATGACTCATGATATGAGATACATTATTATATTTTTTGTTGATATTTTGAGGTTGAGTTGGGACTCAGGAGTCAGGACTTACTATTTAGGACACGATTCACTATTATGTATGATTTTAGCACTAGAAATGATATGAAACATCTTATATATTAGTTCTTTTATCATATTTATGTGTCAATGTATTTATTTTATGTTGTAGATGGTTTAGATATTAAAAAAATTGAAAAAAAATGAATATTTTTGTACCAAATGATTTTTTTCCGATTATTACGATTTTTTTCCGATTTTTTCGCCGCGTCGAATTAATCCCGATAACGATAAGTGCAACATTGGACCGAACTGCGACAATATTAGAAGTAAAGAAGGTTATCACTAAAAGAAATCTCAACCTTTAGCTACAAGAAAAGTGTAGCAATGTTAACAACATGGTTAAGAGATTCTTCAACAAAATTAAACCTTTGATCAGCAAAGGTTTACCTTCCATGATGGTTATTAATGATAAGTTGAATCCAATTGAAGATTATGTCAAGAAGTTAACATAGGTGGGCACCCATGCAGCTTCAGTAGCCAATATCAAAGGATCAGCAAGACTAGCTCTCATAGTAAAAACACTCAGGGATTCTTTCTTCATCTTGGATGCAATCAAGCATATATTTTTGGTAAAACCCACTTTTACTAAATATACCGAGATGGATGAAATCTATAGGAGGGTAACAAAGATTTCTATCCCAGATAAGAAACGCTGGGAAGAATTACAGATTTACTGGATTGAGGATAATGGAACAACATTCAACTTTTGAGGGAACAGTCAGCGAGCTCCAACCATTTTTCAACTTTGTCAGCAATAGTCATCAAACAACGCAACACCAAAGCAGTGCCAGAGCATTAGACAGTTTTATTTTGATTGTGTAAATAATCTATTTTTGTAAAAGCAGTTAAGGATATTTTTCGTCCTACTGTTGTATAAATAACTCTCTTCATGAGTTATTAATGCACCCTTGAAGAAGCATTTCTAGACATCTGATGTAATTAATCTTTCTAGGTCATTAATACAAAGAAAAGGATTCTGAATTCTGTTTTGCACAATTTGTGTTTCTTTTAAGTGTTTCTAGTGTCATTCATTATGTTTTTCTTCATATACTTGTGTCTTGCAGAGATAACTAGGTAGGAGTAATTGTATTTCAATCTATTCCTATAAGCTTTCTGAAGTGATAATCTATAAAGAGAATGAGTTAATGAACTGTTTTTTTAATTAATTCCCTCAAAATTAATAAATCATCAACATCTTTTGTAAGCTCATGTATATTTTCTTGAACTTGCAAACATGGTTTAAAGGTTTTCATACTTATGATTATCTAGCTTTCAATTTGAACACTATGGCAATCATATTACTTTTTTTTTTTCTGCTCATCATCATATAAGCTATTTCACTGTGTAAATATTTATGGCAGCCCTCTGTTGAGATATTGATATTATTCAAGAGGTTAGGCACATCAGTTCTATATCTGTTTCATCCATTGGTCTCCCAAATTAAAACAAAAACCCCAAAACATTTATCTTAGATGCTCTGGCATAATAGTTGACCATTATTATCTCAGAGGTACAACAGAGTTGATGGTGAGATCTGCTCTAAATGTAGTCTCTTAGGAGTGGGAGACATTTTTCCAAAGCATATAGGACAAGGCGAATCTTACAGATTGGGAAGAACTGTGGGCGGCTCTTCGCCAAGAAGAGATCAGACAGCGGAGCAAGACAGGAAGTAGCAACAAAGGAGTCTGAATAAAGAAGGAAGAGGATGCAGCTCTGGCATCTGCGGGGAAGCAGGAGAAGAGGAAGAAAAAGGACCTCTCTAAGGTTAAATGCTTCAATTGCGGGGAAATGGGTCATTATGCGAACCAGTGTCTGAGGAAGAAGAACAAGGGAGAGGTGTCTGACTCCTAGGTATCACTAGCGAAGGTGGAAAAGGAGGTAGAGGAGGATGACGATTGTGCCATGAGTGCTCATGTACCTCTAGAGAAGAGGTTGGGAGATATCGAGCTGTAGTCAGGAAGACTACAGGCGATGAGGGGAAGGATCTTTGAGGTACTCAATTTCTTGGATTATACCTTGCTACGCCCCAAAGAGAGAGTAGCAGGACTGGCGGATGTCGGTAGAAATGGATGCGGATGAAGCGACAGAGAGTGCAACAGTGCAAGAGTCCCGGGCAGCGCAGAGCTAGCAGGCTGCAGAAGTGTGAGAGGCATAGAGGAGGTTGCAACAATGCAGGATGGCACAAAGAGGTTTGTAGCAGTGCGAGGGGTAGGGAGTTGTTGCAGCAACGTAGAGGTAGTAGAGGGAGCACTTGATAGCGGTAGAGGGAGCTTCAACATTGGGAGTGTTTCTAGCCTGATAGGGATGTCAATAGTTGGGTGGACAATTACTTCTCAGTAACTGAGTTGCAATGCAGTCGCATGATGAGAGGGGGTCGCAGTGCAGATGCAGTGTTGGGAGAAAGGACCAACAACAACACGGATGCAGAGGGAGTTGTCGTACGGATGGAGTAGTGGCAGTGGCAGAGCCATGGGCAGCAGTACATGACGCAGTAGTGTATAGGATGTTGGGCGAGGAGGCCTAGCATCAGCACAGGTATCAATGTCGTATAATCAGATTGATGCTGAGTGTGGAGTATTACTAGAGCACAGTCCTCACTAAGAGGGAGTGTTGATTTGGGGTAGCATCGAATGTGCTCTAGCCATGAAAATTGGTGGAGAGGCTAAAGCACATGAGATCTCCAAGAGCCAAAAATGGTTTGGGAAGATTCTTCGCGGTTTAGGAGATATTAAAATAATTAATATTTTTAATGAAGTTCCTAAATCTAAACTTCGGAAAAATAAAATATTAATGGGTATTAATATAAAACTAGGTTAGAAGGTTCCAAATGACATGGATCAAGCCAAATCTAATCTTAGTCATTGATTAGAGATGTAATCTCGGTCGTTAAAGGACCAATAGGAAAAGTATAAAGGGAGGCTTGAAGGTCAGTTGGAGAATACACCAGAGTGATCAATCATTCGATTTACTAGAGCAGGGTTTGTGAAGTAAAGTCGAATCAGTGATCAGTTTTGCAATGAGGGGCAGTGGGTACTGGATAGAGAGGCAGAGATAGTGCCGAGAGACCAACGCAGAGGCAGAGAGGCAGACACAGAAGCCAGAGTAGGCCACGTAGAGGCTAGCTGGGACAGTGTAGAGGCCAGAGGGCCTGCGTCATCCACACAAAAGGCCGTAGAGGCTGTACAGTGCCTCAAAGGGATGACGTAGAGGGGTTTGAGGCTGATGCAGAGGCTAGGAGGGTTGACACAGTGCTTCAGTTGTGCTAGAGAGGGTTTCATGGGGCAGATTTTCTGAATATTTGCTTTTGAATAGAGAGGTGTTACTGCCGGTTATTTTCTTTTGTCGGGTGAGCTAGTTTGCCCCCTAGTTGTACTCTAGGATAGACTGCATAATAAAATAAACCCTCAAAATTGTTGCACCAGTTTTCCCGCATTGGGTTTTCCTGGGAACGAGTCGTCCAAAAATAATGGTGTCACTTGTGTGTTTGCTATTTCTTTCAGTTGTTGATCTGTAGACGGTTGAGATTGTATTGTGTTTATGTTAAAATTGGCAACTAGGGCCAAATTCCATGTGGATCATCTTATTAATGGCAACTGATATTTTTCTTGGATCCCTCTCATCAAGAGGTGTAGGATTGATCTAAAGATCATCTGATTCCAATAAGTATTCATGGAGTTATGATTTATTTGTGTTATAATACAATTCGTCAAGGTCAGCCAACAACTAAATAACACCCACATGTGCTTAACTTTTTAGTATAAAAGGAAATGACTTGAGAGTCATTTCATACACACTTCTCTCTTGACTTCTCTCCACTTGTTTTATTTTAGTGTGAGAGAAATCTAGGAGGAAGTATCCTTAAGATGCAGGAGGAAAGGAGGCTTAACAATATACCTTAGCCGTAGTCCTAAAGAAGCCCTAGACGCAGTCCTAAAGAAGCCCTAATGCTGTCCTAAACAAGCCCTAGATGCAGTCCTAAGGAAGCCTTAGCCGCAGTCCTAAGGAAGCCCTAGTTGCAGTCCTAGAATACCCTAGACGCAGTCATCTAAATAAGGTTTGTTCTCACTAGGGTAGGCCACATTTCATAAGGGAAATTCTGGGCCAGATTTGAGGTCGGTTAGGGACTGTTGTGTGCCCTGACCAGTCCTAGAAATTACAGCAGTAATGAAGTGACAAACAACAACGTTTGTACGGTGTGTTTGCAACAAAGGAAGATGGGACAACAAGGTCGCATGGTGTTGCAAAGAAAGATGGGATAGCAAGGTCACATAGTGTTGCAAAAGAAAGATGGCACATCAAGGTCACATGGTGTTGCAAAGGAAGATGGGACAACAAGGTCACATGGTGCTGCAAAGGAAGATGGGACAGCAAGGTCACATGGTGCTGCAAACACAAATGGGACAACAAGCAATCATAGGAGCAATAGTCAGTAATAGTGGGACAACAGTGCTAGGAATGTGACAACAAGGTGACCCATGAAGTTTGAATGCATGATAGTGTAGCAAGATGCATGGGCAGCATCATAGCAATGATGGGATGATAGCAGCAATGTTACAATGACAGCATGATAGCAGCAATGTTACAATGATGGCATGGTACAACAATGTAACAATGGGTCAACAACAAAGGCATGCTAACAATGAAACAGCAAGGTGGCAAGCATGGTGCAACAAGCACATGGGACAGTATGGAAAACATGGTGCAACAATGGCACATGATGGTACATGATGCAGTACAACGATGGGTACAATCATGATTGATGAAGCATGATGAGATGCAGCATAGTGATGATGGGTGCAACATGGTGCAGCACAGTGAGGTGCAGCATGATGATGAGGAGCAACACAATGATAGGTGTAGCATGGTGATGGAGTAACCTAGGGTATTCAGTTGAAGCAACATGTCTTCAACTGAGTTCAGCTACCTCATGGGTCATCTACTTAGAGATGATCTATGCCCTTATTTAGATAAGTCAAAGTGTTGGCTTCTGTTGTAAATGTACTATCTCTCTCTCTCTCTGCTGAACTATTGAAGAACATATAAGAAGAATTGATCAAGGGTTTTGCCACATTGGGGTTTGTCCCTGGCTAGTGCCACATCTTGTGTCCTCTTGTCTTGGCTTGTCTTCTGCGATCTATGTTTATGTTCTATCTGCAGTTTACTTTAATGCTGATGTGATCGCTAATCTGGGAAAGATATTGAGCTAACTGTGAAAATTGAAATAAAACATATATAAAATTGACATGGTATCAGAGGTTAGGTGAAGACAAAGCCCAAGCAATAGTGAAAGAGCAATCACTGAAGACAATTGGGAAAGGACAAAAGGATCAATGGATTCCTCATCCCTCTTCAAATTCTCCAAGGGTGAAGTCGAAGCAGAGAACATTATTAGTATGGCACAGTGGAAGCTTCTGATGGCGTAACTAAAGATCACTTCAATGGGAAGTCTGGATCTAAGGGAGGAAGGAAAGGCAAATGCCTTGTTTGTAATAAGTTCAACCATTATTCGAAGGAGTGTCCGAATGGTAGGGACACATCACTTGATGATGATAACATTCATTCCAGGGACATCTCCAATGATCGAAGGAATGACAAGTAATGCAAGTCATCAAGGAAACAACCGACTCTTCAAAGAAAGCAAGGAACCTTAGGTATGAAGAATCAAATGTTGTTTCTAATGAGATAAAGAAGAGTTATCTTATATTGGTCCTCTCCTTCAGACTCTTTGGGAATCTGGCTTATTGATTGTAGTGCTTCAAGGTACTTCATCGAATAGGAGGGTGCTCTCTCTAATTTGGTAGAGATGGAAACAATCGTGGGATTCTACTTGGACTCGATGCCACCTATCCTGAAAAAAGTGTAGGGAATTCTACCCCTCAATTGAATGAGGGTAACTCAATTCATTTACAAGAATCTCTTTTTATGTACCTGATCACAAGAAGAACCTGGTGTCCATTTCGGCAATGGAAGTCAAAGGTTACAGGGTGACATTCATCGATGGAAAGGACGTCTTTGAAAATGGAATTTTCAAAGATGCTTTTGAGTTCGGGGTTGGTAGTTTGTATCAAGTTGTAGGATGGTCCATTGGGGACCATGTCAGTTTAGCACCGAAGATCTACTTATGGGGCCCTACCTGATGTGAGTCAGATGGTGACAGGGATGCCTAAATTCAAGAAGAGCATGAAGGTACATGTCTGAGATGTATCGAAGGAAAATCTTACAAGGGGACCATTCCCCTCATGTAGCAGGTCCACAAGTTTGGAACAACCCGAGGGGTTTGAGATTCATGATCGGGAATCTCATGTATGTAGGTGGAAGAAAGCCCTCTATGGCTTGAAGCCAACACCCTGGGCTTAATATGAGAGGATTGATAACTACCTGATGAAGCTGAGATTCGCTAGGAGTGAAGCCGATCTAAACCATTGCTTGAAGGTTGTGGATGATAGACCTCTCATACCGGCACCTTCTGAGGACAACCTCTTTCTGACAGATGTAGACCCTCTCAGTTACAAAAGTAAGAGGGAGTTGGATTTCGGATTTGGAATGGTAAATTGCAAGCCCGTGACTACCTCGAGGATCTTAACTTCCAAAAGATATGTGGTAGTAATGTCGGACCAGATTTGGGAAATGCCTCTAAGTTAAGTTTCATAAAATCATTCGTGTTGATGTTCTTGGTGAACTTCCGCCCAGACATATGTTTTTCAGTTAGCATGATGAGCTCATATTTGGTTGAGCCTCACTGGATTGGTGCCAAGAATCCTCTGAGATATCTTTGGGGCACACTCTCTCATTGGTTGAGATACACTACCGAAAATGTGAAGCTACATGATTATTCGAATGCTGACTGAGCAGGCAGTGTGGAGGATCACAAGAGCACTTCTGAGTGTTGGTTCTCTTTGGGTTCTGCTTTGATATCCTGGATGAGCAGGAAGCAGGAGTCGGTTGCTATAAGCATTGTTGAGACCGAATAGATAGCTTCGAGTATGATATCGTGTGAAGTTGCCTGGTTGTGGAAGCTCTTCAGTGAGCTGTTTGTGCACATGATGGATACCACCGTGATCTTCTGTGTCAACCAAGAGGGGATTCGATTGTTGAGGAATCTCGTATTCTATGATTGCTCCAAGATATAGACATCAGATACTACCTTATCTAGGATATGGTACATCGATGAGCGAGAAGGCTCCATTGCATTGAGACTGATGTACAGGTCACAGACATTCTGTCGAAGCCCCGAGGAAAGGTCAAATTTGTCACTTTCCCGAACGACTTGGAGTCATTGATAGACCCTCTTATGAAGGTCCTGCATGATGAATGCATTGAGATCTGGGAGCTCTGGGGGGCCTGGGGTACTTCTTGGAGCAACAAGTGATCATAGGGCGACTCACCCTCCCCTAATGATGTGCTGTGTATAGGGTGAATGGTTCAACCTTCCAGTATGATACCCTGTGGCGACTTATGGATAGGATGATGGTTCTCCTGTCGAGGCATCCTACCCATACAGTCTAGGACTCATGGGAAGTACCTCTCATCTAGCCAATGAGTAGGGAAATGGGGTTAGGAACCATAGTAGTACTATCGATGGATGCATCGTTGTATCTACCGTACTCCCTATCCTAGGATGACCTCCATTGATCTGTGATCAATGAAACTGATTTGGGATCAGTATGAGTGGCTTGAGACACACTCTTGTGATATTGATCTGGGATCAATATGAGTGGTTTGAGACACTCTCTTTTGATATTGATCTGGGATCAATTGGAACTGACTTCGATCGGGTCAGTAAGAGTGATATGTCTCACTCTCTTGGAACTGATCTGGGATCAGTAAAAGTGGTATGACACACTCTCTTCTTATGGAACTGACTTCGGGTCAATAGAGAATGGTATGAGACATTCTCGATCAATTCTTCTTCTTCATGGTTTAGCAGAGCAGTGAAGGGCACTGATGGCAGAGATAGTACAGTTTGACAGATGGATTAGTGGATGGAGTTCTCCCTAGTTGAGAGGGAGTGTTAAAATTGGCAACTAGGGCCAAACTCCATGTGGGTCATCTTATTAATGGCAGCTGATATTTTTCTTGGATCCCTTTCATCAAAAGGTGTAGGATTGATCTAAAGATCATCTGATTCCGATAAGTATTCATGGAGTTATGAATTTATTTGTGTTATAAGACAATTCGTCAAGGTTGGCCAACAACTAAATAACACCCGCATGTGCTCAACGTTTTAGTATAAAAGGAGATGACTTGAGAGTCATTTCATACACACTTCTCTCTTGATTTCTCTCCACTTGTTTTGGGTTTTAGTGTGAGATAAATCTAGGAGGAAATATCCCTAAGACGCAGGAAGAAAGGAGGCTTAACAATTTGCCCTAGTTGCAGTCCTAAAGAAGCCCTAGACGCAGTCCTAAGGAAGCCCTAACGCTGTCCTAAGGAAGCCCTAGACGTTGTCCTAAGGAATCCTTAGCCGCAGTCCTAAGGAAGCCCTAGCTGTAGTCCTAGAATACCCTAGACGCAGTCATCTAAATAAGGTTTGTTCTCACTAGGATAGGCCGCATTTCATAAGGGAAATTCTGGGCCAGCTTTGAGGACGGTTAGGGACTGTTGTGTGCCCTAACTAGTCTCAGAAATTATAGCAGTAATGAAGTGACAAACAACAACGTTTATATGGTGTTTGCAGCAAAGGAAGATGGGACAACAAGGTCACATGGTGCTGCAAAGAAAGATGGGATAGCAAGGTCACATGGTGCTGCAAAAGAAAGATGGGACAACAAGGTCACATGGTGTTACAAAGGAAGATGGGACAGCAAGGTCACATCGTGCTGCAAAGGAAGATGGGACAACAAGGTCACATGGTGCTGCAAAAGGAAGATGGGACAGCAAGGTCACATGGTGCTGCAAACACAAATGGAACAGCAAGCAATCATAGGAGTAGCAGTCACTAACAGTGGGACAACAACGCTAGGAATGTGACAGCAAGGTGACTCATGAAGTTTGAATGCATGATAGTGCAACAAGATGCATGGGCAACATGATAGTAATGATGGCATGATAGCAGCAATGTTACAATGACAACATGATAGCAACAATGTTACAATGATGGCATGGTATGACAATGTAACAATGGGTCAGCAGAAAAGGCATGGTAACAATGAAACAGCACGGTGGCAAGCATGGTGCAACAAGCACATGGGACAGTATGGTAAACATGGTGCAACAATGGCACATGATGGTACATGATGTAGTACAGTGATGGGTATAATCATGATTGATGAAGCATGATGAGATGCAACATAGTGATGATGGGTGCAGCATGGTGCAGCACAGTGAGGTGCAGCATGATGATGAGGAGTAGCATAATGATAGGTGCAGCATGGTGATGGAGTAACCTGGGAGAATCAGTGGAAGCATCATGTCTTCAACTGAGTTCAGCTACCTCATGTATCATCTACTTAGAGATGATCTATGCTCTTATTTAGATAAGTCAAAGTGTTGGTTTCTATTGTAAATGTACTACCTCTCTCTCTCTGTTGAACTATTGAAGAACATATAAGAAGAATTGATCAAGGGTTTCTCCACATTGGGGTTTGTCCCTAGCTAGCGCCACATCTTGTGTCCTCTTGTCTTGGCTTGTCTTCTACAATCTATGTTTATGTTCTATCTGCAATTTACTTTAATGCTGATGTGATTGCTTATCTGGGAATGATATTGAGCTAATTGTGAAAATTGAAATAAAATTGCTCTAAGCATAGAACATACCTAAAATGAATAGTTTATTTCGATGTTTGTATGTTTAAATAAATTGTTTGTAATGAACAAGTGGGAGAAATAAACCAGAAGAATACAGATAAAATTTCTAATGGGTAATACTTAGAAATTTCAACAACACGTAGTTGTGCTAGCTGCCATATATTCTGCCTTTGTTGAGCTCAGAGCTACTGATTTTTGCTTCCAGTTGCACCAAGATATCATCCCTGATCCAACATTGAAGCAATACCCCGAGGTACTTTTTTGGTCTACTGAACTACTTGCCCAATCTGCATCTGTGAACCCATTCAATCTGACGTCCTCCCCTTGGGAGTATTTCAACCCATATCCCAGTGTTCCGTGCACATACCTAATAATGTGCCTAGGTGCTGCCCAATGCACGCTTTTTGGTTCCACCATGAACTGACTAAGAGTGTTGACAACAAAGCAAATGTCTTGCCTAGTGTTGACCAGATACATGAGTGACCCAATGAGCTACCTATACAAGGTGAGATCTACTTCCTTGTCTCCTGATGCCTCTATTTTCTTCTAGTTGGTGATCATGGGAGTAGCCATCTCCCCATTCTTCTGCCAAACTTACAACCCTAGAAAATAATGCATCAACCCCATGTCCTTCATGTTGAATTTAGCTTCAAGATTCTTTTTGCAATCTTGGATGAGCCTGGATGACCCAGTTAGGAACATGTCATCTACATATAATCCCAGAATAAGTGGCTCATTCTCTACCATCAAATAGTAGAGATTGGGATCAACATCACTCTTGACAAATCCCAATTGTTGCAAGTAACTATCAATCCGACCATACCATGCTCTGGGTGCCTGCTTGAGCCCATACCGTTCTTTCTTTAATCTGCAAACATGAGTTCTCTTCTCATGAGTTTCGAAGCCTTCGGGCTGTTCTATATACACTTCTTCTATCATCCCGTTCAAGAATGTTGTCTTGACATCCATCTGGTGGATCTCCCATTCCATTTGAGCTGCTAGGGATATAACAGATCTGATAGAGGTGTATCGAGCAACTAGGGTGAAGGTCTCTCCATAGTCTATTCCTTCTTTCTAAGAATACCCCTTAGCCACGAACCTTGCCTTGTACTTCTCTATACTGCCATCTACAACATACTTGATCTTGTAGATCCATCGTGATCCTACGACTGATCTATCTTCTGGTCTAGGTACTACTTCCCATACATCATTCGTCATGATGGAGTTGTATTCTTCCACCACGGCATCCACCCATACTTGGTGTTGAACAACTTCCTGAAAGCTAGAGGGTTCTTCAACCTGAGCTACCAATGCCTGGTATTTGTTAGGTTGTCTATGTTGCCTTTTCTTGGTTCTAGGAGCTCCAACAAACTCCTCTGCGTCCCTCAGTGTCTGTCGTACTTCTCTACTGGTTCTACCACTAGGGGTGGGAGACTCAACCAACTCCTCCCGATCCCGTCGTTCCATCTGCATTTCCTCCTTCTAAGAAGATACTGGTATTGGCCACTGTACTCGATCCAAGTGTCTGTCCTCCTACCTGTCCTCCTTGCTGCCCCTGCTGCTCTTGGACTAATGGAACATCTTCTGACTAATCTTCTGCAGGCATCTCACAAGATTTCTTGAAAGCTCTGTCCTCCATGAACTTTTCATCCCGTCTCACTACAATCTTCCTACTGCTAGGAATGTAGATTTTGTATGCCTTTGAGGTCTCGTTGTATCCTACGAGTTACCTCTTTTCTGTAGTTTGATCCAGTTTACTGCACTTCTTGTCTGGAATGTGATAATAAGCCATGCTTCTGAATATCTTGAGATGACTGACTTCCGAATTCTTCCCTGTGAAGACTCCTTTGAGTGTTTTCTTCCCCAATGCTCTCTGAGGAGTTCTATTCTGGATATACACTGTTGTGTTGCAAGCTTTTGCCCATAGATACCTAGGTAGATCCCGATCATACAACATAGCTTTGGCTGCCCCAACAATATTTCTGTTTTTTTGTTCTGCTACTCCATTCTGCCCCGGATTATATGGAGTTGTCCACTCTCTTTTGATCCCCTTCTTTGCACAGAAATTTGTGAAGTCTTTGTCTGTATATTCTCCACCATTATCTGAACACAATACCTTTATCTTTTTTCTTGTCATATTTTCAACAAGAGCTTTAAACTCTCAGAAACGATCAAAGACCTCGTCCTTGGTCTTTAAAAAATAGATCCAGGTTTTTCTGGAGTGATCATCGATAAAGGTGATGAAGTATTCGCCACCAATAAGAGCTCTTGTGGACAGAGGACCACAGATATCTGTGTGTATTAATCATAATACACATTCTGCTCTATTGTTACTTTTGGGAAAAGTTGCTTTAGCGTACTTCCCTGGTACACATCCTCTGCATAAGTCATCATGTTCACTACTAGGGACTAGTACTCTTGTAATAGTCTCTCTAAGCATCCTCCGTGCTCCATGGTGTAAATGTCCCATTCGCTTGTGCCATAATTCATTTTGCTCCTTCTCACCATTATAGTTGTTGCACCACCTTCAAACATATGATCATGATAGATGGGCGAGGGTGCATAATAGTTGGCTCAAGTGGTGGAGATGGTGGCACATCGAGCTGTTTGGGTTGCAAGGGGCTACTAGCTGCAGGCTGAAGACAATTTAGGAGAAAAATTTCTCCTATGGGTGTCACCCACAGGTGGTGGGTAACAAAGCCCACAAGAAGCAAAGGGAAACCAACTATAAATAAGAGATGAGACTCTCATTTTGGGGCTTTTGACAATTTTACTTCTGAACTAAATTGTTTACTTGAGCTGATCAGCCAGGTGAACACAGTGATGCTTTGCACAATGAGATTTTTGGGCAGAGATATCAGCTCTTACTTCGGTGGACTTCGAATGCTACCCTAGGGGAGTCATTGGACACCTTTGGAGATACTCTAAAGCAGGGAAAGGGAGTTTGCTTCCACTTCTGTGCAGTACAGGGACATTGGAGGAGAATTTGAACCACTAGAGGGAGACAGCTGGGGAGCAGATCTATTGCCGGGAATTTCAGGGTTGAATTGGAGTAATATTTGCAGGAGATTTTGTGTGGTTTTGATCCAGGTGGATGTTGGTGGCCACCCACCTATCCCATTTGGACCCCCTCATTTGTCTCTTTCAGCATTTTCAGTTTCCTTAATTGTAGCACAACTTACTATTTTTAGCAGTTTTTCGGGTCCTGAACTTCCGGAGCCGTTTTGAGGCCCTAAACGACGTTTTTTGGGAAATCTGGGGGCAACATGGGTCCATGGACCGATGTTTCCCTTCCCCAAGTGGTAGTTCTCGGATAGATCTTTCTAACGAGCTATCATACGCGTCAAACGGAGATCGTATGCCAAAGTTACGACCCCGGGAAATTGATGTACCAATTTACCCAAAACGGGGCCCACAATTTGGCGTTTCATCTTCTAAGGGTCGGTTTTGGAATGTGAAGGGTTTTCCATTGTTTCTCAATAATAAATAGGCCTTCGAGCCTCATTGTAACACAAGTTCGGAACAGTTCAGAGACATGTAGCCGCACATTTCTTCTCAGAGATAAGCTACCATCGTCCTAGCTGGTTTATTTCCAATTCTGGTTGTAAGCATATTTCGGTATTTTCCATTAATGAAATGAAGTGTTATTTCTGCTGCATCTCTTTATTTATGGTTATCGCATCTCTGTATTTATGGTTATCTCTGTAATCTATTGCGTTCCTGTTTAAATCCGGATCAGGTTTGGAGGCCAGTTAGTGAGGGATATTTCTGGGCCAAACAATTGCTTCCTAGGGCCTGCACAATGTTCTGGCAATGGCACAAGTGTGTTCAAAAGGGGCAGCATAATTTGGGGCTTAGTGGCTGAAGGAATTGAGGAGGAATTTGAGGGGAATTTTGCAGGCAATTTTGGGGATTTTCGTGAGTGATTGGAGGAGTACTCAGCAGAGCATTTTAAGCAGTGCGTTCAGCCAGTGGGACTGGAAACTGGCACTTTTTGTGGGTTTTTCGGTGGCTGGGTTTGGAACAATTCCTTTCTGGGTCCTGTGGAGAAAAATTAGGAGAGGCACCAACTGCATTTTCAGAGGATTCTGAGCATAGTAGTGACAAATATCACCACTTTCTTCCAGTAGCAGGACCAGGAATTTACTGGGTCTGCACAAAGATTAATTGGGCTGATTTTTCCAGCACTTGCGCGCGACTTCTCAACTTGGGTTTTGCTTGCTTACTTAGCAAGACCATGTTCCTCTTTCTCTCTCTATATTGTACTTGTTCAGCTCAGAATTTAATATATGAAGACCCAGTTTTGGTGCCAATATATGTGTGTATGATATTTCTGTATGTTTGCAATTTTTGGGTGTTGTTGATGAGCATGTTTTTCTGCTATTCACTGTTAATTTCCTATTAGGAATATTACACAAGCATAAACATCCGATTACAAATGAATAGAGTACCTTTTGATCAGAAGCCCACCTTCATCCATGTGCTCTTGCTGGATGGGTGAGAAATTATATGACTGATGTAGGTGGTGTAGATAAAATAGCACGTTGTCAAGCTAGTGGTGGTTGTCAAGGGTTGCATGGCTGGCCGGCTGGATGCAAAGAATGCGAGAATTTTTTCTCCATAAGGTCACCCACTTTGGTGGGTAACAAATCCATTTCCCTTAGTGGATTTGACATTGATCTCAACTTCCTTCCATCACCTCTTTTAAAATCCTAAAAACCCTAAAACACTGTTTTATCTTTTACTGAAGCTACTCCCATTTCACCTTCTGCTGCATTGATTAGCCATAATAATACTACTGTGGATAACCCCTTTGAGGTTGGTTAGGTGACAATGAGGACTGTTTTAATAGTTCCCCCTTGAGTTGTACCTTTTATCTTAGAGATTTACTGTTAAATACACTTTGGTAGGTAACAAGTAGAATCGGTTTATTTATGTATTACAACCCCACTTGGATTTTCTACTTGGTATGATTATGTATGTTTTACGTCTCTACTGGTCTTTACTTCATTTTTTACTTGTAAACTTGATAATTATAAAAGTTGATGCATAGTGCCCTTATATTATATTATATTTAAGCATGAAAATTCAATTAGTTATAGAAATTAGCCAATCATGATGGACATTGATGTACAATTTTCAACCATTTTGGTTTCATATGCAAAAGTGATAGTGATATATTCTGTGTCAACTTGAATATGACTGAAGGCACATGGCTTCTATTTTCATAGATGTGCCTAGTTTGTTGATGGTTGCTCCTACCTGGCAGGTTGAATATGGACTAAAAAAAGGGACAACAGATAATTCTTATATCATCAAAGGGCCAACAGAAATGGCATTGATAGATGTACCAGATCAAGCTTTCACAAAAGAATATGTTAGAATTCTTATGAGCACAGAGGATGTGCATTTGCTGAAATCCCTTATTATTGGACACCTGAGTCCTAAGCGGATAGACAGTGTGATTGCTATTGGCGAATCGCTGGCACAGAAATGTATGTTGTAACATGCTTTGATTGATTTAAATTCAAAAGGTATGGTGGTTCAAGAATTAGAGATGCCTAATTCCTCATTTTCAGTTTCCTTGCATAGGAAACAGAAGCAAAAGCATCAGATTTTTTTGGAATTCCCACATCGTCACATAATTCACTGTAATATTGTTTTTGTTTCTAATTTTGGTGTCTTGAGTCCTGCTTACTTTCGCTCAATGTTAAGGAGCCTAAAGAAGAAAAACTGAGTGAAAATAATTCTCTTCATTAAAGATCTAATAAAAAACTCATTTGGTTCCAAACATGGTCTCCTATTGCAGCAAAGAACTTTTCTTGCCAATAGAAAGATATAATGAAAGCATGCAATTGCTATAAGGTATAAATTCAACAAAGTTGGTATATATATGTTAGTAATAGAGTCAACACTTCTGATGACCTGTCACACGTTTCCTATTATTTTCAGAAGCTTGTGATAACAGATGGAAAACACAATAAAAGATGCCTATTTGCGACTGATAAGGCTACCCTGCTACCGTAGTCTCCACTTTAACTGATCAGTGAGATCACAAGCAAAACCCATGCTCAACTTGCCCCAATAACATGACACATGATAAAATGCAGACTACTTCCAAGGAAATAGCACCATGAACCCACCAAAAGATGACGGAAGAATAATGCATGCCAAGCTGAGCTAATTAAACATGAAACAGATCTAAAAGATTACTAGGATTGCTTCTGATTTTTACTCCTTTGTGAAATAGGCTACCCAGCTTGTGCTGGCTGGCTGTACACTGGGCAGTAATCATAGTTCCCAGCTAATTTTAGAGAGTGCCATATGCGCTTAGTGCCAGATGGTTAATTTACTTCCTCCTTTACTAATAGATTTCAAAGTTTTCTTTCATATCTTATTGAAATAGAGGTTAAAATGGTCATATTTGTACTATAGCTTAACTTAGGAAATTTAAGTTAGGAGTACATTATATCATAAATTAACGTAGTTAAGTTATAATCACTTAATGTGAATTAACTCATATGCTAGTGCTTACATGCTTTAGGGGTTATGTAACTTATGTCTACTTTAGTGTGACAATGTTATGCAACAAGATGTATAATTCTATTAATGTCTTCGGACGACTTCACGTGTGTTTGACACACAACCTATGCATAAGTTCCTGTCTGAGCTACAAACATCAACAATCCCTCTTAGCGAGGAAGGAAATATGCAACAATTTAATTTTGTCTCTGAAGACCTCAAACTTCTTTGGCTAAGGGCTTGGTCAGAATATTTGCAACCTATTAATATGTGGAGATACACTGGAGCTTCACTACACCCTTTTAAATCTTGTCTTGAATAAAGTAGTACCTGATCTCTAAGTTCATGAAACACTGGATTCTCAAGAGAGTTTATTACAACTTTGATTATCACAATAGATCAACATAGGATCCAAATCCTTATCAAACAACCTTGCAATCAACTTGTGAAGCCATATGGCATCATGTGCTTAGGAAACACAATATCATCGCTAATCCCAAACTAAAGCAACACCTTGAGGTTCTCTTCTTGTCTATTGCACTGCCTACCAATGTGAGTTTGTATACTCCTACAACTTTACTTCACCATCTCCAAGATACCTCAGATCATATTCCACTTTCTTCTGACCTCGAATGGTAGGAGTATCCCTTGCTCATGCATTCCACCCACCCCCGGATCATACAGTTGGACCCTCGATGATTCTAGAGGACTTTGACAGCAAGCCAATACCTTGTTCACTCCATTTTCCCTTGACCATTAGACTCAGGAGACTTTCACATCATTGGCCTCATCATCCGTTCCCCCTCTCTCACTCTCTCTCTCTCTTGATAGGCTCTTGAGTTGTCCAAATTCACTTAGTATTTCGTAACACCGTACCTTTGTTTTTGCTTTCATCCACTAGTAGTAAGAGAAAATATATTCCTTAGAGTGAGCTTCTATATATGCATATTTGAAAGACAAAGAAAAGGTTAGATAGTATTCTTTCAAAGCAAATTGTAGCAGTGTACACTGTGACCAGACATATTGCATGGGGTTGTACATGTGATTCTTGATTGCACGAGTGATATTTTTTTGTAGGTTGGAACCATGGTTCTAGCCTTTGAAAGGTTGGGATGTTGGTAGAAGGCTTCTTCATTTGTGCACCGTAGGGATCTTTGGTTGGGAGAATCTCAATTCTCCCTGGTTGGATGGTGGTTGTTCTTGTTACCCACCAAAATCAATAACCCCATAGGAGGAATTTTTTCTCCTACATTTGCCATCGAGCCACCCAGTGAAATAGCCAGCAGTCCCTGCCAGCCATCATTAGACGATATGTCATGTGCCTCTGCCATTTGCATTAGCCATGTGCCTCTCACCATTCGACATTGATACTTGGATGATGGTGGTCTGCTATTCAAAAGGTACTTTGATCATTTTGTAATCAGGTACTTATACTTGTTTGTTTTGGGCATTTAGTATGGATAACAGGGTGATCTAGAAGAATGACAAATCTTGACCTCAATTTTGTTCTCTCATCTTACCAGGGGGGTTAATTTTTAGTCCTAGTCTAGTGGGACCTCCCTTAAGGCCTTTGTTTTATAGGAGGGGAACTACTTGGAAAGTTGTGATTGAGATAACGTGTTCCATTCTCCCCTATACCATACTTAACACTTTCCGTGACACATTACAAGCTCCATACCTCACCTCCATTCTCCGAGTTCAATCTGTCATTGGTTCCTTGGGATTTGGCACTCATATGTTCACATACCTTGAGTAGGGCAAAAAAACTTTTCCCTAGGAACTTGATATAGCTAAAGGGAAAAAAAGAGCATATCATGGCTATAATGAAACAAAAGAAAGAAAATCAAAATGAAAAATATGGCCGAGACATAAAAATTAGCACGTGGGCAAAAGCTTAGCATGAGATGTACCTCCTCATATGGCCATCACTCAGTCCCTGAGCACATGATGCTCCATAACCTTAAAGAAAAGGAACCCTTGCATGTCCAACCCCGATGAGCAATAAACTGAATCATCTTAAAGGGGTAATAAAACTACTAGATCATAAAAACCAAGCCCTAACCCTTGAGCTATAAGCAGTAATACAAGGAAAAATCAAGAATTAAAAGGTGCACAAGAGGGGTGCAAAAATCAGGTCGAGCTATTAACTCATGCATCCACGAATGCTCCCTCTTCACATCTATACACTCAATATATAGGCACTCCCATCAACTGGTCCCTTTGACAATGGCACTTGACCATGAATTCTTCTCCCTTCCATTACCACATTATTATTCAGTAACACCTATCAATTGAAAGATGGTCCAAGGAAATGTCATCCCCCCTTAGGGGCTGGAAACACCTAATAGGGTTGACTATTAACCACCCCTATCTAGGGGGAAAACACCTTTGCGAGAAGTTGGTCTTGATTTTGGAAGGGTTTCTTTGTTTGAAGTATTAAATTGTCCTTAACATTCAAGTTTGGTTCATTGAGATGCATTAATGGTCTTAGTCTTCGATGAATGGTTGTTTTCACTAGAATCGATGTCGTTCTTGTCAGGTGGTTCAGTAACTAGGCCTTGGGCACCCAGTCCACAAGTACCTAGGCATTCCAAAGAAGTACATGTTACCACACAATCTAGTAGGGCCCTAAGGAAGGGAAAACCTAAGGGACAAGGACTAGACTAAGTGACAACAATGGGATAATGACCCACTGTCACCTCAGTCAAAGTCCCCTATTCTTTACGAACTATCACCAATGGGAGGAGTCCCAAGAAGGAAGGTTATCAATTAGAATGAATGGATCAATGATTTAGGTATGACATGATTCCACAAAGTCCATTCAAGGAGAAACACAACAATGGCTCAATGCTTCAAGAAAGCTAAACACTCCAAGAAAGGCCTAGGAGGAGATCAAGATTTAGGGTTTGAGATTTATGATTATAGTAGGTATTTCTAAGATCAAGACTCCAAGTAATGGGATAGGTGTTGATTTTGGGAAGCATCGAATGTGATCTAGCTCCGGAATTTTGTGGAGGGGCTAGAACACATGAGATCTCCAAGATCCAAAATCGTTTGGAAAAATTCCACTCGGATGATGAGTTATTAAAATAATTAATATTTTCAATGGGTTCCTAAGTCTAAATTTAGGCAAATAAAAATATTAATGTGTATTAATACGAATATGGGTGAGAAACCTCTAAGTGACGAGGATCAAGTCTGTTTTAATCTTAGCCGTTGATTAGGGACTTAATCTCGGCCATTGATTCATCAACAAGAAAAGTATAAGAGGAGGCTTGAGGGTTAGTTGGAGATACACTTGAGAGATCAGTCAGTTCGATTTTTTTGGGGCGAGGTTTGCTGAGAAAATTGAACAAGTGATCTATTGCAGTGAGGGGCAATAGCAGAGAGTTGGGATCGGAAGGGAGTTTCGAGCCAACAAGTACTAGGTAGAGAGGCAGCGTAGAGGCCTACGCAACCCAGGAAGGGGCTCACACAGAGCTAACGTAGGCCAAGAGGGTTCTTGTAGTGGCAGTGCGAGATAATCAAGGGAAGTTCGAGATTTTGCTGGGAGTTTGATGTTCTGAGTTGGAGGGTTGAAGTCGAAGCTTTTGAGGGCAAATCGATCCAACAGAGAAGTGACGCAGTCTCCCAAAGGCAAGACTCTGGCCCACACATAGCAGATTGTGCTGGTATTTTTGCAGTGCTTGTCGGAGTCAGCCATTCAGTGGATCAGTGAGACTTGGAGAATGAGGTAAACCCTCGTATGTATTTATTGCTGCCGTACTAGTGTGAGAGGCAACCTGTTGTACTCAGATTCTGCTTGCTTAGTAATACAAACCCTCTATATGCTGCACTAGTTTTCCTTAATTGGGTTTTTCCGAGGATGACTATCCAAAAATAACGGTGTCCCTTGTGTATTTGTCTCATTCTATTTTAGTTCATGATCTGTATGTATGTGTAATCTACAATAGTGTTTTCATTGCTATTTAAATAATTAAATAACTTGTTGAATGTAGAAACAAGTAGGAGATGGTAAACTAATGATTGCAGTAGGATTTTTGATGTGTAGATTCAGAATTTTTCACATGGTATCAGAGCATTGCAGATAATAGGAGACTCAAGACACCAGCCAAGAGATCTAGAGAATTTGCTACAAAGAAGTAGTTGGCCTGAGTGACAATGTCGTTTCAGAGGCAGAGGAGTAGCTGAAGGTGTGATGCAAAGCCAGAAAAGTGACGCAGAGGCTCACACAGTGCCTGCATTAGCATTTCGAGCCTATAGAGGGTGATTAAGAACCCAAGAGGAGCTCATGTAGTGACTGCGTCAGCTCTTTGGGCCAGCGTAGAGCCTGAGAGGCTCAAATTAGTCAGTTGTCGGGGCTGGAGGAGCAGCGCAGATTCGATCAATGGAGCTGGTGGGATGTTGTTGTTGTTGGTGCAGAACAATGTCTGTCATAGTTTTTAAAACCGTAACCAGTGACCAGATCGGTCCACCTAATGAACCGGTTTACCGACCGGAACCAGTCTAACCGGGACTGGTTTGAACTAAACGAACCGGTTTTAGAAAAATACATTAAATAATTAA
This sequence comes from Pinus taeda, assembly GCA_000404065.3. NCBI lineage: Eukaryota > Viridiplantae > Streptophyta > Pinopsida > Pinales > Pinaceae > Pinus > Pinus taeda. The sequence continues at coordinate 52,412 of APFE030814574.1, read as the reverse complement.
TTTTTAATGAAACAAAACTATTTTGAAGATTTAAAACCATGATTCCAAGCCAATAGAGACAAAAATATGCAAAGTTTGCTCATTTATATACCATGTAAAGGTGAATATATCAAAATGGCACTGAGTGCAATACATATCATCGACAAAATAGCAAAATACATAAGCAATGAGGCTCTAAATGGCCTATAAAGTCCAAAAACGATGTTGCAAGCTATGAGGCCATTGGCCTACTACAGGTCTACAATGTACACATGATCAATCGTCAAGTTCATCGCCACTACTAGCCACAAGATCATCATCAGGAGCTACATAGACATCATCTGGTTCAGAGTTTGAGGATGCCTCAGCCTAATCTGCAGCCTCAGTATCAATGCCACCAATAACAATAGAAGTGGACCTAATGGAAGCACGAGTTTGTCGACCTGCATGACTAGTGCCTTCCATTGGTTCTTTGCCTTTCCTTGATGCCGCTACTGATCCTGGTTCTGATGCCACCACATAATCTGCTTCATCCCCCGCTAAAGCCATGTTGATATCAATATCAGCCTCAAACACAGGTTCTTCAGTCTCCTCCACCCATTTTGATGTTGGATCAATATCGTCCAACACAATGGGATCTAGATCAGGAGTTTTGCTCATCATTTGGAACTCCGATTGCATTTATTGTTTACCCCCAAACCATGAAATCCTGAAAACCATTGTCTGCTAAATTTTGAGTGAATTCTAAAATTCTAGTTTCTCCATATGAAATCCAGTGAGGTTGAAACCACTCTCAAACATCCTGAGTCATTTCATGGTAATGTTAAAAATTTAAGTAAAAGGATGAAAATGGAAATTAAAGGAAATGTCACTTTTACCATTAATTGCCAACATTGTTAGGGTTGAAATGTGTCAGGAAAATGAGAGGGTAGGCATGTTTTTCTTGGAGGGACTATTTTTGGAGGAAAACAACCCTAAATTTCCCTCAAAACAACTTCAAAACTCACAAAAATGCATTTTGTGGGGGTTATATTTGCCTTGGCAATAAACTGGCCGGTTTAGGAAAAAATCGGCCGGTTTGACCACAAACCGGCTAGTTTCGTCCTAAACCGGTCGGTTTGACCACAAACCGGCTAGTTTTGTCCTAAACCAGCTGGTTAGGATTGGTTAGCTCCAATTTTTGGCCAAACAGGGTGTCTGACCGGGTTTTTTGACCGGTTCCAACCGGTGGGCTTGCTAACCGGCCAGTTAGACCTGTAACCGGTTAGCTAGGCCGGTTTTGAATACTATGGTGTCTATGGAGACAGAGACGAGGTAGATGGAGTCACTGCCTTGACAGATGATGCAACAAAGCTGCATTTTTATACAATTTGCGCGGACCTATGGGTTATGGGTCCACGTTTGGACGAAATTTTCCGTTATGCAAACTTGGTTTATAGCTTCAACCTTGTTCTCACATATATTCACAAATTCATGAACACACAACGATTATAACATAAAACAACGGTCTACAAAACACACATTTTTCATTATATTCGATCTCGAATTACATACAAACGTACTCAAGCCTTGGCCATGTCCTTGCCAGATTTACATTGTGTTCTCCTACCCCCTTTACAAATGCACGAAGACTACATTTTATAAGGAATGCAACAACATTGTGGATTATCTTAGATCCACAATACGCTCCTAAATCTTATCAACGACTCCCTAAGATCTCTTGAAGATCTCGATTCATGCTTATCACAGTGCAATGATCACGTCTTTGTATAGCTGTGAATCGGGTTTCATGTTTTTATGGGAAGTTTTTCGGAGGTCCTTGATGCTCCTGCATCAGACTCCCCAGGCACAAAAATTTATGACTTCCTAGTCATATAGTTTTGGTCTTTCTAATAGCTTTAACTTGTGAGCTGCAATCAGCCTCTGCAGTAACAAGTCTCTTTCTTGCTACACATGCCTCACAAAGATTCTCTCCTCTGAGCTCAGTCTTTCGACATCTCTCTGGTTCTCTCTTCTTTGGAACCATTTGAGCACTCCAGGCTCTAGGCTACTGCAAATCTTCTCACCTTCCTCTGCTGCTACCTACACAAAAATATAAAGACCAACGCTGACTAATTCGCAATATAATCATACTTCTTCCCAATGCATGCAGAATCTTCTTCTGCTCTGATATCACTTTGATGTAGCAAAGTTGCATCTTTATACAATTCGCGTGGACCTGTAGGTTATGGGTCCACTTTTGGATGAAATTTTCCATTATGCAAACTTGGTTTATAGCTTCGACCTCACTCTCACATATATTCACGAATTCATGCACACACAACGATTATAACATAAAACAACAGTCTACAAAACACACATTTTTCATTATATTTGAGCTCGAATTACATACAAAGACACTCAGGCCTTGGCATATCCTCGCTAGATTTACATTGCGTTCTCCTACCCCTTTTACAAATGCACGAAGACTACATTTTATAAGGAATGCAACAACATTGTGGATTATCTTAGATCCACAATACGCTCCTAAATCTTATCAACGACTCCCTAAGATCTCGTGAAGATCTTGATTCATGCTTATCACAATGCAACGATCACGTCTTTGTATAGTTGTGGATCAGGTTTCATGTTTTTATGGCGAATTTGTCATAAATCCTTGATGCTCCTGCATCAACAGATTTCTAGCCAAAGAAATCTAGATCCAGGCAGCAACAACAAAGGAGGATTGGAGAGGAGTGATTCGACATCTAGCCAAAGGATTTCCGTGAAGGAAATCAGGACTGAGAGGGAGTCTAGAGGAGCTTGTTCCTTTGAGGGTTTCTTGCGTCAAAGAAATCCACATTCGAGTCTTGTTGGATTAGCAACAAGAGAGGGAGAAGAGAACCAGTCCTATATTTTTTGAGCATAGATAATGGTCAATGGATTGAGGGATCAGGACAGATTGGATGGAGCATCCAATTTTGTCATTTGCAAGGCCAGGATCCTAGCAATCCTAGACAAACATTGCATTAAGGACTGTGCCTTGAAAGTAGTTGTTGTTTCGGTCGACGCTAATCTGCTGCAGAAGTACGAGGAGACCCAGGCGAAGGCTAAATGCATGATTCTAGATGGGGTCAAAGATCATGTGGTCCCACACATTGCTGAGAAGGACAACAAGGGAGATGTGGGAAACGCTGACCACCTTGTACAAGGGCACTTTCGTCCAATGGAAGATGCTATTAGAAAATCAGTTGAGACAGTACCAGATGCAGCAGGGAGAAGAGATCGATCTCTTCCTCCTCAGGTTGCAAGGGATTCACAACATGTTGACTTCCGTGGGGTCTACACTAGATCCTGAGTTCATGGTCAGGACTGCCCTGAATGTAGTCACCGAGGACTGCGAGACATTTGTCCAATGTATCTTGGGCATAGTGACTCTCCCCAATTGGGAGGAGATGTGGGCAGCTCTTCGAAAAGAAGAGATTAGGAGGTTGACCAAGGTAGGGAGTAGCGACAAAGGAGCCTAGGTTAAGAAGGAAGAGGAGGAGGATGCAACCCTCGCATCATCGGCACAACAAGGGCAGGAAAAGAGAAAGAAGAAGGATATTTCCAAGGTCAGATGCTTCAAGTGTGGGGATCTTGGACATTTCGCCACTCAGTGCCCTTGAAAGAAGGGAAGGGAAGAGGCTTCTGACTCGAAGGCTGCTCTAGCAAAAGCTAACAGGGAAGGCGAGGATGACGATTGCACCATGAGTGCTCATGAACCTCTGGAGAAGAGGTGGGGCAACACGGAGTTGTAGTCGAAAGGACTACATGAAGGGCAAGATCCTTGAGGTGCACAAACTCTTGGATCACATACGGCTATGGGAGCCCTTAACGACAGTAGCAGAATGACAGGTGTCAATTGGTGTGAGGAGTGATGGAGCAACAGTGGCAGATCTAGAGTGCAAAAGTCTGAAGCAGCGCAGTGGATGTTGTAGTAGTGAGAGAGGCATAGAGCAGTTTGCAGCAGCGCAGTAGCAGCAGAGGGTTAGCACAAATTAGAAGCAGAGGTAGCTTCACCATCACGAGGCATCCATATTGACCAACATGTCAATTTTTGGGTGAGGTTTCAGTTGATTACTTCTCAGCAACTGAGTTGCAGTGCAACAGTTAGCAGTGGCAGTGTTATGGCAACATGATGCAACATCTTGAGAGGGAGCTGCAGTACAAATGTAGCAGTGACAGTGGCAGTGTCATGGGAAACAGTACAGGTTGCAACAGTGCAGTGGATGAAGGGCATCAGGCCAAGCATCAACACCATAAAGGACTGATGTAGTGGATCAATGTAGTAGTTCTGTTGGGAAGTATTACTAGAGCACATTCCTCGCTAAGAGGAAGTGTTGATTTTGGGTAGCGTCGGATGTGCTTTAGCTTCGAAATTTTGTGGAGGGGCTAGAACACACGAGATCTCCAAGACCCAAAAATCGTTTGGAGAAATTCCACCCAGATGATGAGTTATTAAAATAATTAATATTTTTAATGGGTTCCTAAGTCTAAACTTAGGAAAATAAAAATATTAATGGATATTAATAAGAATATGGGTGAGAAAATTCTAAGTGATGAGGATCAAGTCTGTTTTAATCTTAGCCGTTGATTAGAGACTTAATGTCGGTCGTTGATTCATGAAAATGAAAAGTATAAGAGGAGGCTTGAGGGTCAGTTGGAGATAAACTTGAGAGATCAGTTAGCTCAATTTTTCTGGGGCGAGGTTTGCCGAGAAAATCGAACAAGTGATCTGTTGCAGTGAGAGGGGCAGTAGCAGAGAGTTGGATCGGAAAGGAGTTTTGAGCCAACAAGTACCAGGCAAAGAGGCAGCGCAGAGGCCTACGCAACCCAAGAAAGGGCTCACATAGCGCTGATGCAGGCCAAGAGGGTTCTTGCTGTGGCAGTGCGAGATAATCGAGGGAAGTTCAAGATTTTGTTGGGAGTTCGAGGTTCTAAGCCGAGATGGCTTAAGTTGAAGCTTCTGAGGGAAAATCAATCTAGCATTGAAGTGACGCAGTCTCCCAGAGGTAGGACGTTGGCCCACACAGAGTAGATTGTGCTGGGATTTTCGCAGTGTCGGAGTCAGCCATTCAAGGGATCAGTGAGACTTGGAGAACGAGGTAAACCCTCTATGTATTTTTTGTTGTTGTAATATCTCTGAAAAGTTAGCTGATGTGAGAGGCAATCGGTTGTACTCAGATTCTGATTGCTTAATAATACAAACCCTCTATATGATGCACCAATTTTCCCGAATTGGTTTTTTTTGGGGACGATTGTCCAAAAATAACGGTGTCCCTTGTGTATTTGTCTTGTTTTATTTCAGTTCATGTTCTGTATGTATGTGTATTCTGCAATAGTGTTTTCATCGCTATTTAAATAATTAAATAACTTGTTGAATGTAAAAACAAGTAGGAGATGATAAACCAATGATTCCAATAGGATTTCTGATGTGTAGATTAAAATTTTTTCACAATAGGACCTCTCAAAGAAGCTCAATGTGATGTTTTAACACTTCTGAAAGGATCTTAACTTCCTTTGAAAGACCTAGGAAAGACTTGCGTTAGACCTAGGGTTTTATGAATAATCATGGGAAGAAATACTTCAAAGGCACTCACTAGGTCAAGGCAAGGGAGGAGAAACAGATTTTTTATGATATATTCCTACGAATAATATCTTCATACAACCCTCAAAGAAGGTTCCAAGGTGAGAGAGAAAGACCTATGTTTTCCCTCTTGGGGCAACGACTAGGGCAAGAGATTTTATGGATGAAACTCAGGTGGATGTGAAAATTTCAGCATTGAAATCATATTGTAGCAACTGGAATTAATTCTTCTAATTGTTAATTAATTTAACAATTTGTTTGCTACAAAAAATATCGAATAAATCACACTGCAACCTTCACAAATAAAATTGAAGAAAATAATAGCGTTGGAAACTGAGAAATATGCTAGCACACACACATAAATTGACACTTATTTTTGGACAAATGTCCTTGGAAAAACCCAACTGGATGCCGAAACTCGCAATCCACTACAGGAAAACTGGTCCCCAAAAATTAGTGAGACAAAATTTGTCTCACCAGACATTGATCCAACTCTGAAATTGGCGCTGAATGGGATCTACGAAACCCCTGTGTCAAATCTGCGTAGGCACCAAGATGCTCTGCCTGCAACTGCAACTATCAAGTCGTCTACCTAATCTAGCCTCTGAGAATGACTTGCTGGCACTCTTCAGAAATCTTCCCTGCCTCCAGCAATTGAATCGACCCTCTGTCTGGCTAAATCGAACTTTGCCTCTGAAGCTTATACGACATCACTGCACAACAGCACTGAGGAACTCAACCCTCCTGTAGATGACTCTTTGGATCTGGAAGACTTCCTCCGTACTTCACCATCCCTGCCCCTTTTTGTCTCTGCTTCCCTTCTTTGGCGCAAACTCTTCCGTTTACTGCCTCTGGAAAATCGAACTCTCCAAGGAAATCGATCTCTGTGTGTCTCACAAGTGTGTGTTTTCTGCATCTACCCATCAACTTCTTGTTATAATCTTTTGTTGAACCTCCAATGACCAAGATTAAAACTTAATCATGGGACCAGATTATTTCCCAGTCGGTCCGTGTGAGGTTCTAGATGATTTACACCTTTCCCGATTAATACTGATTAATTAACCCCTTTTCCTAAGTTTAGACTTGGGAAATATTTAAAAAATAAACAAATAATCTAATTGAGACACTTCTTGGTGGAATTTCCAGAAACTATTTCTGGGTTATGGAGAACTCCTGTGGTTTTGCCTCTCCACAAAGTTTGGAGACTAGAACACCTCTGATGCTACAAAAAACTAACACTCCCTCTTAGTGAGGAAGGTGTTCTAGCGCTGCACCACTACTACAACACCCTGTGTCTATATCACCCTCTGTCATGTTGCTGATGTCTGGCCACTGTGACTGCCTGCCACTGCCCATTAACCACTGCGCAACTGTGATGTTGCATCTGTGTTGCTGCTGACAGCCTGACACTACTATGTTGCTACCAACTCTGCATCTGCACTGCAACCCCCTCTCATATGTTGTTGCTGCTACTGCAACCACTGCAACTAAGAAGCATCCTAAATATGAAATCAATTGTGTTTGTTGCATATTTCTCCTGAGTCCCGCCTGCTACTAGCTACTACACTATCCACTGAAGAATCTGCATTGTTGCTGAAGCCTGACTTTGCACTGTGCCACTTTGCACTGTTGCCAACACTGAACAATGCTCCTCAACACCTGACCGCTACTAGTTTGCAATTGTCACTCTGAAATCTAACTGCATTAATTGACACTGATCCATCCTGCTACTCAATATTGTGGGCCCTTGTGGTTTCTTTTCTGCTCAATTTTGTCCCATGGTAGCTTGCATGTAGATGCATCATGTGATCCATTTCTTTTGCAGCGAATACAGTGTAAATCTGCCTTTTCTCCTTGAGAATGTCTGCCTCCCCTGCCTTTGAAATATCTTCCTCTTCCTCTTCGTCCACCTCTTCCTCTTGTAGAATCTTGAGCAGGATGCTTTTCTTTATGAGCAAGGCACACAGTCTCTTCAAAAGACTCAGGGGTTGTCTTCTTTCCAAAAGCTTTCTCTCTTTCAACAAACTTTTTCACAAGAGAGTCAAAGGTTATATCTTTGAGATTTCCATTTGCTTGCAAAGACTCAAGATAATTGGAGTAAGTGGGATAAAGTGCCTTGAGAAAAGCAATAAGAGGGATATCCAGCTCAACCTTAGTGGATTTGATATCATGCATTATAGACTTTCCTTCAGATGCAAGAGCAAGAGGATCATTATTTTGCAGTTCAAGAGTGAAGAGTTTAATCATGAGTTGGACAACTTCAAGTGCAGAATGTGAGTCATAGAGCTTTTTCAGCTTTTGTGGCGCTTCAAAGGCAGTTGAATATGACGAAATATGGCGACTCACCTCTTCATTTACAGATGTTGCGATTAATGCATAAGCTTTGTTGTTCTTGTTTTCCCAAATGACGAGCTCTTTGTCTGAGGTAGGCTGTATTGGGTCATTGTCTCCTTCTCCGACACACACTCCCTTCCACAACTCATGGAAGATGAGGGTGTGTTTTATCATTCGGGACCATTCAGGATAGTTCTCCTTATCAGTGAGAACTATTCCCACCATAGATATGATTGAATGCATTGTAAAATCCAAGAGTTGTAAAAATACTTCTGCTGTCAATATATAAAATATTTTCACTTCTGGTGTTAAAGAAAAAATGCACTATGGCAATATTATGAAAAAATGCAATTTTCTTTTTTTTGTTCTCCTATATTTTATTTCATGCTTCTTCTGAACCTCATTAGTGGCATCCAGCGTTAAAAAAATTTCAGGACATGTAAAATGTCAGCGTAACTTTTCATGCACAATTGATTTTAAAATAAAAATCGTTTCAGACAACCAGCCTCCAAGCATCCAACACTTGAAACAATGTTCGTTCAACGCAAAAAACGTACAGTCTCAGCGCTGACTAATTTTAATTGACTGCCAAAACGCTCCCACGATATAGTGAACAAACACATTTTTTGAAATTCGGCGAAAATTTATAAGAATATAAAACCTCTGGCTGAAGCTTCCAGTGTACTTTCTGTATGGCATGAAAACCGGAAAAGGCAAAATCCGTGGTTGGCGTGGACGAAAATGTAATGGATAGAGATGCTTGCCCTACCTTCAAAGAAAATACCGTCGAGACTCGAAATGTGCCGTTTACTTCACGCCGAGGGGACCCTGCGGAATTCGTTCAAAGATTGAATGCAGAGAAATAAAGGGCGTATTGGTTTGTTCGGGACGTAGCATAAGCTGTCGCCACTACTAACCACGAGGATAGCAATCAAAAGCATCACGAATTGCAGTCAAACGCATACCAATACACCGAAAACGTTTGTCTGCCTTCTGCTCTGGATAGAGGCGTTCTTCAAAACGCAGAGAATTATTTGACAAGAATCCTCGGATCAGAGCAATGCAGCGTTAAAAATGCAGATGGGTCAGTCCTGCGCACCAAGAGGGAGTAACATTCAAACATTCGAGAGATATTTCAGAGGACAGAGGCGTTGCGGAGTTTTATTGTTTTATGACAGCGCTCAGTCAGGACAGTGCTTAGGTCAGGACAACGCTCAGGTCAGGACAATGCACCAGTGTACAGCCCACAGTAGCAAAAAAAATGAAGGGAGTTACAACTATTTTGAGAACTGGCTTTGATACCATGTCAGGCCAGGCAGTAACTCTCCAATAGGTAGTAAAACTGATTCGATTAATTTCATTAGGTATGCTATTGTTATATACAAAAGGGTGTAACTTCTCAGTTCATCTCCTGATGACTGTTCACATTCCTAATTTAGCTATTTACATAAATTCACCCAATCATGAGGATTAGGTGTCAACATAAGCCCATTGTTAATCTAGGTTGTCATTGATGTCAATATAGCAGTGTTTGTGATGGCAAATTCTTTGATACATAATTGCCCATTGATGCCCATTGATCATAATGCTCATAGTGATGAAAGTTTGATATATGATGATATGATGAGATGGAGGACCCAAGTGGATTGAATAGCAGGAGGTCAATTGAACAACAAATGACACAAGAGGTCAATTGAACAGCAATTGAATAACAATTGAACAACAAATGACGCAGGAGGTCAATTGATCAGCAATTGAACAACAATTGAACAACAAATGACGCAGTAGATCCATTAAAGCAACAGGAGCAAGAAGCCAAAGAGTAAGATGAAGAGTTTATCGAAATCCATCAAAGAAACAACTCATCGGAGCAAGTGAAGCAGGTTATCGCATATGCCCAAGGGAAAGTGTTATCCAAAGAACAAAGAGCAACAACGATAACAGAAGAGTAAAGAAGAAAACTATTGGAAGAGCGGAAGAGTGAAGAGAAGTCACAGGAGCAACAACTATCGGAAGAGCGAGGGTAGGAAAGTACGGACTTCCTTGATCGTGGTTGAAGTCCCGCACTCAATCCTGGCCGTCGATCTCATAGTCAACCCTTAGATCACGGTCAACTGCGGGGGTTAATGCTATTTTTAATCCATGTGCCAGTCAAAGTCCCGTAAAACCTCTGATTGCGATAGAGTTGTGGACTCGATGGATTCATTAAAAACAATTCATTGAATATCACATCCGCTCCATTGGAAGACAGAGCATGTGCACACTTGTAAAACCTCCGATTTTTTATGAAATTGCGATTGCGGGATTAAAGGTGATGACATAGCGTGTGGGACCTCCATGTGGAGAAGAAGGACAGTTCACAACTCGTGAACGTGAATTAGCATAAGAAAGGAAGCCAAAGGTCGAGCAAATGGTAGAAAGAAAGCCGAAGGTCGAGTGAGCGCAGAGGAAGTCGAAGGGCCAACGGAAGACGAAGGTAAAAACATTCTTTTGATTGGGTTAATCTTTAAAAAGGCTTAGACCTATGATAAATTAAATTGATGGAAGAAGTACAGAACGCAATCTTGAAGAACAGTTCTGTGAAAGGAAATAAAGTTTCATCTGTCATCGTTTGAAAGAAGCAGCAGACAACACCAGCGTTGAAGTGATTGTGAGTTTGTTTCTTGGAAGTAAGATATCGCGACAATAAGAAGCAGTCACTCCTGAAACAGTTACTGCAACACAAATCTTGGAGACATTATTGGAAATCATGATGGCTATTTGAAATCATCATAAGGTAACTTTGCAGACTCTGTGTGGGCAATATGAATAATTGTGAAGACTCCTTCATATGAAGACAGGTTGTCATTGATGCAGCAGTGAAGATGTAGATTGACAGAACACAGTGAAGAAGATTTTGAGAGCAGTGTAATACAATCAAAACATTTCTTGACAAAGCAAAGTTATAGGGTCAGATCCCTTGGGGTTGGTGCCTCAGAATTGGAAGGATTGGTGTCCTTAGAGTTGGTGCTCCTAAACATGGGGTTGGTTCCTTCAAAAGATAGGGTTGGAACCTCACAAATGACTAAGTTGGTGCTTCGCAACAGATTGGAGCCTTATATATATTGTACTTGATTTATTGTAAAAATTATATTAATAAAAGCATTTATTCCTCATTTTGTGTTCTAAATATAAATAATATAACTGGTAAAAATAACAATTGAAAAGAAACACTGATTCACCACCCCCTCTCAGTATTTCCAACAATTGTATTAGATATATGGTATTGAGAGGGCCATGGTAATGACACATGGTATTGTATGTATGAAGCCTGTATAGAGGTTAGAGACTCCTCATTATGGGATCTCAAGGATTATTGTATTGGCAAGCATATGGCTTGTGGAGTGTTCTCTTTCCTTAAAGAGTGATTGTATGGTGTTACCCTACCGCAAGGTTTTGATATTAATAAATATATGAAATTTTTATACTTGTTATTGTATTTATCTTGGGATTATTTGCAGTTATTGGGCATATTTCCAGTTTAATATATTTGCAGGTCAAATATACTAGAAGTGGTATCAGAGAACTTTCTTGGGTGACGAGGGGGAGCAATTTTTTTCATTTTTTTTGCAGGATTTTTTTGGGGCGGCGAGTTTGCAAATCAGATCTGAAACTTTTGGTGAAAACTTTGCAAAAGAAAATACCAGATCTAGATTTCTTGCAAAAAAATACTTGATTTAAAAAAAAAATAGTCGAATCGAAGTCTGGATGAGGGAGATATTGTCGATTTCAAATCTACTGTGTTGCAGAAATTTTTCTGATGACAATTCGTGGACAGTGGCTTTCTTGTTAATTTTTGTGGTTTTTGTATAGAATTTCAGAAATCAGATTGCAGATATGAGCTCCTCTTGAAAAATTACCTAATTTCAGAAAAGAAATCGGTCAAATCAGAGTCTGAATAAGGGAGATATCGCTAATTTAAAATTAACTATTTTTTTAGAATTTTTTGTGACGACGGGACAGTTGTAGCGTGAATTCGAGTTCCAGAGTGCCCAGATCACGATTTCAATCACATAAGAAGATGCAAAATGGTTGTTACATTTCCGAAAACGAGCTAAAATAGAGATTCAGAGCCATATTGACCGAGTTGTGGCCATTTTAAATTTGCCGCATAAAGTAGGTAATTTTTTTTTCAAAAACCCTCATTCTTTTTCATGGCTTCTACTAAGCTTTGGTTTACAAAAAAAGATGATGGCCCCACTATTGAAGAATACCTAAAAAAGAAAATTCAGTGAATTCGAGATTTTGGAAAAATACAACATGGCTTCTTTTTAAAGATGAGGCTGCCATATGGTGGGACTCACTTGACCAAAAAAAGTTGGTAAGCCTTGCCGATCAAGAATTTCAAAAAACCTTTTTTGACAAATGGTCTCATGCTATAAAACAAGATAAGGAGAAACATAAAGAGTTAGTTTTTGTTGGTATCTCCTTATTACTTGTTTATGGATATGTTTAGAAAGAGAAGATCATTGTGTCTATCAATCGTAATTGCAAGCATTATTTTATTAATGTTCATTTGGCTAAAAGATTGCAAGTCTCAGCCAAACAAAAGGAACACAAATTAATAATGAGGAGGTGCAAGTTTATAAAGATTTGAAGATTTCTATGGATAAGTATGTATTGTATTTTGATTTTTATGCTTCGGATATAGCTAATGTGGATGTTGTTTTGGGATACCCTTGGATGGAATCTGTTGGTACTATCACTATTAATGTGCAAAAAAAATTCATGAAACTTTGGTATAAAAAAAAAAAGAAAATTACACTACAAGATATTTCCATCAATAAACAGGTAGAGTACAAGGAGGTTGAAGTAGAAAATGTTGTAGGTACTGAAACATCAGATGAGGAGTCTGTGGTTGAAGTAATACTAGAAGATAAGCAACAACCACAAGCGCCACAACAGGTATCATATACCAATCGGGTTTCATTAGGTGGTGAATTAAAGAAAGATACACATTTAGTTAAAATTTCAGCATATCAACACCCACATCACCCAGCAAGAAAAGAACCAACAAGATGACAAAGAATTAGTAACAAGGACGACAACCCCTGCACGATAGATAGAGAGGTGTGACGATCCACCCACAACACATCAACACAGATGAACCGCCAAGATCAACTCCCATATCAAGCAAGCGAGGCACTGGATAGATCAAGTAATCACCTTTCTCCTGGATGGCTAGATGCACGTGCATGGTACCAGTGGACTACACTTTTGAGTAGATCTTATTATTTGTGTTCTTCTTATGTTTCAGAGACGAAACATGTTTAAGGGGGTGGAATGTAGTACATCTAGGGGGATATTATGGGGGTACAAAGGGAGGTACCCAAGAGAATAATGTGATAATGTGATGGGCCATAGTTAATAAATAAAGTGGTTAACCTACATAATGTAAGGGACCACAAGTAGTTAGGAATAATGTGATAAGTCCATTGTATTAGATGTATGGTATTGAGAGACCCATGGTATTGTATGTTTGAATCCTATATAGAGGCTAGAGACTCCTAATTATGGGATGTCAAGGATTATTGTATTGGCAAGCATATGGTTTGTGGAATTTTATCCTTCCTTAAGGAGTGATTGTATGGTGTTACTCTACCCCAAGGGGTTGATATTAATAAATATCTAAAGCTTTTATACTTGTTATTGTATTTATCTTGGTATTATTTGCAGTTACTGAGCATATTTCCAGTATAATATATTTGCAGGTCAGGTCTACTACACCTTGTTCTTCTTGACCATCTCTTTCTCTCTCTTGGCCATGGCCATAGAGGAGGCTTATCTTCTCTACTTCTTAAAAAAAAATCTTCATTTTGTTGAGCCTTTGTGGGCCTCAAATTGCAGAAATTTTCAGCGAGGAAAGTTCTATGGTTTGATGCCAATTTGTGAAGACTTTCTTTGGATTTTAGAGAAGACTTCATTGTTTTTTCTTTCTTGTAAAAACTAATAAAATTTCTAATTTTGGGAGCGTGGGTTTTACCCATTGGTATCCCTATCTCTCCACCTTTTGGAGAGGCTTGGTAGTTTGACTTTGTTGGTTTATTTCATTTTGCATGCATATCATCTAATTGGGAAACTAACACAACATGCATCACTCATTTTGCATGCACTTTAATTTAATTTACATGTTTTAAATCCATAACAAATTCAGATTTTTTGCATACAAGCACTTTTTACTTGATCTTATTTGACTTGAACACAGTTCCAAGTTTACTTATGCTTCACCATTAAACGCATTTTACATGCATCAAGTATTTAAACAAATTCTCCATAAAGTAACATTTTATTTCATGTCAAGCAAGTACATTTCAAGTTGAAGGTAATTTTCATTGTTTGATTAATTATTTACATGCCCTAAGCATCACTAAAACTTACCTCCAACTTAAGTTGGTTGAATAGAATTTTAGGGACCCTCTACCTCCATTGACTCACTGTGAGATCCAAATATTTGGGTGAGGATGAGGTCTGAGAACTAGAGTTCAATTGTAACTTTGTGTTAGCACTAATTAATAAAATAAACCGAGAAAAACATTCCATCACATTTGCTTTGTTTGCAAAGTTCTTAAATTTCTTGCTATCTTGATGGTTTAAAGTCTCACATGCAAATCTTATTTCAAGAAGCACTTTGGACGCAAGCATTGTCATCTCTTTTAATTTTGCAACAAGTTCTTGTACTTGGAATTTGGTGTATCTTTTGGTTTAATTGCATATTGTCATGAATGGTTGATTTCACTTTCAAGTACTATTATTTTGGGTTGCAAACTTAATTGCATGTTGTCATCTTCGTCTAACATTTGAGTTTTTTTTGTCATCTCATTCTCACAAGTAGATTTCTAATTGTATCATTTTGAGCAAGATAATTTCCATGCTTTGATTTGTAGACTTATTCATCTAAAAAAAAATTATAATATCTTGTGCTAACAATTTATTGTTTCACTTTTCAAGATTACTTTGGCATTCCATTTGAAAGCATTTCACTTCATTTTAAGAAAATATGATTTCATTTCTTAAAGAGCAACACTTTGAAAGCACTGGTTGTTTATGTATTTCATACGTATCTTATGTATTGATGGTTATTGCTCATATCAGCGTTTGCTTATAAATCTTTAAAAAATATCTGACTCTAACAATTCTCCTAGAAACTCATTTCACTTTTAACTTAACTTTTCATTAGGGACCAACCCCCTTAGCTAACCTAGGAGATAGCTCAAACGGAGAGAGTCGGGATTAGTGTGAAAGCCTCTTCTCTGAGTTCCCTGCCACCAACCACACTTTGTGGGGTTGAAGACTTTTCTCACTAACTTGTAGGTAGGTGTAGGCGGCAGGGTCAACAGGTCCACAAGGTGTTAGCTTCCCCTTCCGCTTGTTAACACCATAGGATGAGAACAATTCCCTGGAGATTGATGCAGCTAAAAGGAAAGATAAAATTATAATATGGCCACATACAATAGGAAATATACCACAAAATGCAAAATATGGTTGGGACAATAAAATTTAACGAGTGGGAAAAAGCCAACATGAGCACTACCTCTATCACTATGGCCATCGCCCTGGCTCCTAGGGCTTGTTATCACTCAAACTAGCAGGGGACCTGAAGGGGATCCCTAAAGGGCAAATGCTAGCCCAAGGGCAACAAATTGAGACTTAGCCCATTGTCACCTCAACTAAGGCTCTCTACTATTTACGGGCTTTCATTGATGGGAGGAGACCCGGTAGATATGGCGTCACCAATGAAGGATAAATCAACAAGTTGGTATAGAGTGACCCAAATAATCCCTTTCCAGAAGAGGTTGAAGAATAGAGCTTGCTTGCCTTCTAAGCAAGGTGCAATGTCTTCTATGAGAAGGATGGGAGGATTTGAGGGTTAGGTTTAGGGAATATGAATTGTGAAAGAGTTTCCCGATCCCTAAAATCCTTATTGAAAATGGTATCTTAGATGATTCTTGAAGAATTGTCTTTTCAAAGGAATGGGACCACATGGGACCAAGTGGACCTGTTGACCACTACGTGTCAACTACCCTTAGCAGTACACCCCCTTTTTTCGCAAAAGGGATAGCGCTTATTTCGGTGCCATTAGACTATCACCATCAGCCTGATCATGTTATTTTGTAAACCCAGTTTGCATGTGTAAATTTGTAAGTAATCTTAGCAAATCTGTGTCATGTATGTATTTGCCTAGGTAAACCTAATCTTCTAGTGATGATCTACGTTCCAGAAGGTTTTTTGTCTCATCGACCCATGGTCGGCAGAGTTTTCCTTCAGCTTAACCCCAAAGCCGGCATGGACTTTGTCATTAGAATCTTAGGGGACTCCTAGTGTACTTTGTCGAGTCTATGTAAAAGTGATTTGGGAATAATCCTAACCATTTGGTTAGGTTATTACAAATTACTTGATCTGTTGATTATGTTTGTGTCGCAGAACTGGGTAGTCTATGAGGGCGTATGTCAAATGGGTTTTCCCCCTTGAGATGTAAAAATGTAAAAATCATGATGTAAAGTGTCTTGAGGGTTAAAAAATAATTAATCCCCTCATAGATCTTAAGTCCGAGGTAAAATTCCCAAAGGCTAAGTTCGAGGGTCCCTTAAAAAAAATAAAATTAAAAAAATTAAAAAATAATAATAATAATAATAAAATAAAGTAAAAAAATTAAAAAAATAAAAATAATAATAAGTCAAAAGTTTTGAGGAAATATATGCAAAATTTTATTTTTTTAATATATTAAAATGCATTTAAAATTTCGACAGATGAGATTAAAAGAAATTTTGATTTTCATCGACTGTCAAGATCACTTTGATATGGATCACTCGAACTAGCCGTTGGGGAATTTTTCTTTAAATAGGGTGTCAGGAGTCATTTGAGATCATTCGATCTGTGAGTCTTGTGCTAAAGAAAACTCTCTTGTAATCGTTTTTTCATCTGCAATAAAGAAAGATTTTGGGGTTGAAATCTTGCTGGTGTTACTCTTCCGGAAATGCTGTAAGATGTTTTATTACTGTGCATGATTTTTAATTTCAGCCATTGATGACAGCTTTATGAAGAGTGATTTTAAACACAGGTATCTTGTTTAATTGCTAGGGTTTGAATGGTAGTTAAAACTCTGGATATGATGGTAGGTGTCTCCATTAGATCTGGATTTTAGTATCATTTTCTACCTCTTTGTTAATGGTTGAAGTAAGCTATGTAGGAAAATCTTGATTTTGAAGATTAGTGGGCATTTGGGGAAGTTCTCGGTTGAACCATCTAACTCCCGAGAAAGCATTTTTTAAAGAGCCCAGCCAGTTTTGATCCTGGGCTTATCATTTAATTTTTTTTTTTTTTTGTGAATGAATGAAGGGTTTTCTGAAGCATTTCATAGTAAATTTAAAATTCTGAAAATATTTCTGTGGCATACTGACAAATCTGACTATTTAAGAGCCTGCAGCTTGTGAATATTGTAATTATTTAGCTAGGGTTTTAAAGGTTTCATTATTATTTTGTTTCTGGGCATTTCGTTTTTATCATTGCAGGTACATATTTTGAAAATTTTTCAGGGTTTCTATCAGGCAATTTGAAGCAGGAAGGATTTAAAATTTTGATTAAGTTTTTGGATTATGGGTCTATTACCTCCGGTTTAAGTTTCTCTGCTGCCCAAGATCGATTTCTTTTAGCCTGCTCCGTCAAAACGCAGCTTCATTTCACTGTGTTATTCCATTACGCCCCTCACTGCTGCTACGGCTATCTGCGTCCATCAGCATTTGTCCAACCCCACGCAACTGCCCCAAACTTCACACTATCAAACGTAGCTCCTACCTGCAGCTCATCAAACTACCAATCCGTTACCAACATTCTCCCTGTGCGTTTCCTCCTCCTCTGCTAGTGTCTTGCTCTCCTCGCAGTAAGTTAATCCAACACTCCTGCGTTCATTTCATCATACTACTGCCATACCTGTGATATCTCCACGCTGCCCACGCCCCTCAAAACCCTCACACAGCTGCCTCGGTTCCACGCATACCTGCACGTTATCTATCTGACTGCAACCTTCAGCTGCCATCGAGCCTGTACATTGAGGTCCCTACGCAGCGTCGTTCCTTTTGCCATCGAGTTCCCTCACCCTCCACGCTACCAAATCTACACACGGATTTCCTCATGGCCCTCCTACTCCCAGCTCCCGCTACCCTGCTCTTTTCACTCAAACTCATATACGCAGCCATCATCTCCAATTCACGCTGCCTATTTTCCTCACACATCCCTCACGCACTGTGTATCTCCCTCTTCAGCCAACGCAATCGTCCCCAAGCAGCTCCTCATCCCGCAGCCTCATCCATCTTCACGCTTCCTAATTGCACCCTTGGTTTCCTCTCCATCCGGGCAGTTCTCCCTTCTGCGATTTCTCTAATCCTCGAAACCCCTCCGCTGTCACACCTGCAACAAACCTGCATTCATATAAACAGTAAAAAAAGATTTTGATTTTCCTTTAAGTTTCTATATGTGCGTTAGTTTAAGTTAGGGTTAGCATTTGTTTTTTTTTCATTTAAATTTTAATTAGAATTGATTTCATTTTTCTTAAAGTTTAGAACTTTATAATTTTTGTTAAAGTTCCATTTTTAATTAGATTTAGATTTTTTTTTTTTTTTTTTTCTAATAGTTTAGAGTTTAACATATAAAAAATAAAAAATTAAAAAAAAAATTCCTAAAAACTTTTAGGTTTTATTCATTTTATTTTATTTATTTGATTTGAATTTTAGAACTTTATATATTATATATATTTTGTCACATTTAGTCTTAGTGTATGCATCTGAGAAATTGTCACATGTATTATTTTGGTGTATTTTTGTGTTAACGCTGAGCTTTGAAGGAAAAGATTTTTTATGGTATCAATGTTTTATCATTTTACCATAAGTTAAAAGTGCTTAAATTTTTATCTGGAGTTTAACTATTGGAAAACGATAAATTTTCCTAAGTCTGGAATTTCAAGCATAATCATTTTTCTAGGTGGTTACCTTTTAAGTTTCGTGGTTACTTAAAGCATTCGATCTTTTGAAATTTAATTGCCGAAACATTGTTAAAGCGTTGTGCATTTATTTAATGTCTTGTATTTGTTGAAATTAATCATTAACTCCATAAGGCACTGATCTTAAGCATTTAAAGGCAAATTAATTTTTAAGTGTCGCAAGCACTTGTCTGCCTTGTTGTGTCTCCCAAGCCAGCTGCTTCCCAGTTGGTTTTCCTTTATCCCATAGGTCTACCCCCCTTAGCCTAGGGAGACGACTTAAACGGAGAGATCGGGGATCAGGGTGATAGCCCTCGGTCTGATCGTAGTCGCGGTGCCTAGACACTCTGCGCGACAACAGGACTCAACCTAGGTTAGGAGGTAAGAATTTAGCAACCAACGATATTCCTAACCCATACAAGGAGGGAAAATGATCAAGTAAAGATTTTCCCTTAAAGGTGTTGATAGCCTTGTGGATATCAGGGCAAAGTTTGATCTCGGAGCTAGGGCTCAACTTTTCTCACAAATTCACCTCCAGAATGGCTTCAAAATTGGAGGGAGTCTTGAGGAAACACCAATGCAAGGGATGCTAGGAGATCAAACTTTTTCTAAGGTTATTTTGTCGAGAAAATGATGCTCTAGGTGACCCAACCCAGCTAAACCTAGGAAAAGGTGAAACATAATTTGATTTTGGGTGACCACCTCTTGGTAGATTAGTGCCTTAGTCTTGGGAGAATGAAATCTATGGTAAATATAAACGAGGACTTCGTTTCTTGGTCAAGGAGGCTTCAAGACTACCTCACTGGCCTTCTAGGGCAAAGGGAAGCAACCTTGCAACTTTTATATTTCAACTTGCAAAAGGTGATGGCTTATGAAGATGAATTCCTTAACAGAATTATCCCTAGGAGATTTCATTCAAATTACATGGCCCATATATTGAGAGATTATATATAGAGACAAAATTCCACAATTTAAGCAGTGAATGCATGCAACAATTAGCCCTAAAATAGCGAAAATCCCAATCCAATGTATATGACAAAATAAAACAAGAATAGCATTAAAAACATGTACTTACATGTAATAGAACATATCCAATCATCCACAATTTGACAATAGAGAAGCTCCAAGATAAGATAAACCAAATCCAAACATCAAAATTCATCCATAAAGCTCCAATTCATCCTCCAGGAAAAAATGCGAAATTCTCAAGAGAGAGAAGAGATCCAATCCAAAGTGATGATGAGCAAATGAACTCATCTCACTTGTATTTATACACTAATGAGGAGCTCGAATTAGTTTCCTCGGCCTACATAAGTCCCACCAAATTAGCTCTCAAAAGAAAGAATAAGCCTCTTAAGAGGTCAAATGATGAATAATACACGTCGTAGGGCCATCCAAGAGGCCTAATGAGGTCCATGGGTGCCATAATGAAGATTAGGACCCTAAAAAATGATGGACAAAGGGTTGGCCCCTTGTTCTCCAAACAATAAACATGTGGTGCTCCCAATGGGTGTAGCGACACAATAATAACCTCATGGGTCTCCAAATGAGTCGAAGATTCTTGTAGATCGTCTGCATGGGTTCTGATGATGGTGTAGGGGATGCCACATCATCCTACAAGTCTTGGGTCAACTGCGAAGTGCATGTTACATCTGTGGGGCCAACTGGGCAAAGGTGATCCAGGTGCATCTTCTCTATCCAATAAGAGTATCTTGAGCATCTCTGACCATCCTCGGGGATCCATGGAGTGTTGTCTACTACTGTGGAGGTCCATGGCTCTCGATACACCCCCTACATGTGCCAATGTAGCCCTCTAGAGTATTAGGACACGGTATAGAGAGACCAAACCCAAGATGGAGACCATCTGCAATCCTGCATAAGATCCAATGCGTCCTCAAGCCTTCTAATACAGCAAGTCATTAGAGAAATCGAATAAATGAGCTTACCAACCATGGACCACAAGTGGGGACTTCATAATGGCCTTCCCTTCCATAATGAGCTTCAGGATGTGCAAATGTCTCCTAAACCCCAAATGGGGTTAATGAAGTATCCTATTAGGTCGTTTCTACTTCTAAAGGGGATAATATGTTCAAGGTACTAGGGGTTGGGACAATCATAGGTTCCTATATGATGGAGGCTCAAAAAACATGTAGGAACCAGGGTGATGACCATGATGATGGGGTAGAGCTCATGTATTGGCTTTTGCCCATGTTTTAAATGTGTTTGTCTCAGCCATATTTTGTATTTTGTTGTACATTTTCCTGTTGAATGTGGCCAAATATGCTCTTATCTTTCTTTTTAGCTGCATCAACCTCCGGGGCATCATTCCAGGCCTGACCCAAGGTGTGGGCAAGGGGAAGGGGTGAGCCAACTCTATGTGGATTCAATGGAGGAATGTGGACCTAGGTGGGATAAATGATGATGGGGTAATAATGAGTGGAAAGGGGGTAATATAGGAGGATAAGGGAGTGAGGTCACACGACCAAAATTGGGGTTTCCTGTGAAATACTATCCCTAAAGCCAAATGGTCAGTAAAAAAGATCCCACAGAACTAGAATCCAAGGTTAATATCCAAAAGGGGTGTAGGGGACAAGAGCATAGACCTATCCCATTCTTTCCACTGAATCCCCCTATTAATCCATGCCCAAAAGTGTCCATGATAAGCAAATTACAATACTCAATTACCAAATAACTAGGCATACCTTGAGGTTCGGGAGGCCCACCTTCAAACATACGATCATGGTAGATGGGAGAGACACCACATGGTTGGCTTAGGTGGCGGAGAAAAAGCACAATGAGCTAGTTGGTGGCTAGTGGCTGCCGGCTGAGGACCATCTTGGAGATTTTTTTTTTTCTCCTAGGGATATCACTCATAAAATGGTGGGTAACATCTAGCTCCAACTAGGACGTGATCTCTCGAAGAAGTGGGTGAAGCTACTTGAACGGGAGGTCACGAGCACTCCAACAATCTCTTGGTTATGTAGACCTGTTACCTGCACATATAATAGATGAAGAACCCGGGGCAGCATGCTTTCGCGGCATCTCATGATCACACATGCTTAATGTTAGGCCATAAAATCAACAAAAGAATAAAATATGAAACTTTAATCTAAATGCATCTAATCTACCATGAGAAATATCATATGATGTTAGTTCTAACGCGAAAATGAGCATGCAATGCATCATATCCTAACATGCATATAGTAACGCTAATACTAAGTGTAATCATAAAGCGAGTGTAACCAACATATCATGACATCAATGTTCATATTCCTGCCATTATGATTACTCATGTAGCAACTCCCAAATCGAATGTGGATATAGCCACATGGCGGATGAAGCGAGTGGGAGGCAGGTAAACATGTTCTCCACTCAAGGCAAAGGGAAATCCTAGGAGAAAGAAAATAGGTCGATCTATAAGTCCCGGGCTTCCTTTCTAAGAACATAATGGTGGAATGAATGATCACTCTTAAGAACTCTTCATCACAATCACTGTTTATAATATTTTGCTTTCTAGATTCCACAAGGTTGTGATGAGAGGGGAACAAAGGGTGAGGTAAAGAAGCGGTGAAACAAATAGGTTGCTCAAGGTGATGGTTACATTGGAGAGGGGAAGTAATGGGGCGATCAAGACCTTGAGGTTGTGTCCAAGGAGGTAAAGTATAATTAGTGAGGGGCGCTTCCTTGACATTATACCTATAAAGGGAAAAGGGCTCACGGTCAGTTGAGATCATATGGAAAGGGGTGAGGGAATCACTTGATGAAGACTCAAGATGATGAAAAATAGAAAAGGACAAAGGGGAAGGTGAAGTCTCAATGGGACACTTTTCTTGAAATTACAACTCTAGAGGCTCAAGTAATTTGAATATACTCCTGGAATCATAAGGAAGGTAGGTATGAGCGAGGGCCTTATCAATCCTATCATTGTTGTTATCATAGGTATGGTCTTCCCAAAAAATGAGAATCAATCATCTCCAATTTCTCCTTTTCATGCAAGGGAAAATGATAATTCTCCTTCCCAAGGGTATCGATGGATATGTCCTCATAAATGATGCTCGGGAGAAAGGGAGGACCAGTGTCAACCTCATCCTCTTTGTCGGTGTCATAAATGGGAGCACAGTGAAATTGAGGGCCAAAAACTTCCCATTTCTCTTTTTCAATATGGAAATAATCTCCAATGTCATCTCCTAAGGGGTTAATGGGATCACCTTACTCAAGGTTCTTAAAAGGAAAATCATCGGGAGTACTATCCTTAAGAAGTTAAGGTTAGTCTCAACTTCACTTTCCATAGACTCATTCTTCCCAACACATGTGTCCTCATCCTTTTCATCATGTTGACCCAAGGAAGACTCATCTTCCTGCTCATTTTTGAGATTCTCAATGTCTTGATGATGCTCAGTGAAGGCTTCCTCTCGGACACTTAATGCGGGGTGTACTTGAAAATCCTTGAGAAAGCCATCAATGAACTCTTCAATACATGAGATACTCCTAGGTTCATGATCATGCAACCATGAGTTATGACCACCGAGAAATCCCATGAACCATAACATAAGGACATCTTGGTGAACAACTTATTGTCCAACAGATTGTCACGACAACGCTCAGATCGGGGGGCTGTAACCCTGATCCACGATCTCTCCGTTTAAGGCTGTCTCCCGCGGCAAGGGGGGTAGACCCTATGGGAGAATGGATAACCAACTGAGAGCCAGTTGGGTTGGGAGACACGAAGGGGAAAAAACACTTAATTGATTTTATTAAGTTAATAGACCAGTGCTTGATGAAATAAATGATTAAACGATTATGTATCAAATGCTGCAGAAATATGAACTTATTGACAATCGTTTACCATCAAAGAGTAACTTTTACCAAATGCGAGATAATCAATAAATGCTCAATGGCTTAATGATACTCCAGCAATTAAAACTTCGAAAGATAAAGTGCTTTAGACAACCACGTAAAATGCTAACTAGGATCACATTCATGTAGTTAATCTTCAAATTAGCATGTTTAACCATATAAAGAAATGATCAATATTATTCCCACGTTAAAATTTTAGCCTTAGCAGAAAAGATATATCGCAAACATAACAAATCCCTGAGCCAAGACTGAAACTGGCAAAAAATTTCCAAAATATTTTGATATCTTTATATTTTCAAATAAAACAAAATTGGGCTAAACAAAAGCTAAAGACTAAATGAAACTTTAAATCAAGAATCTACATATTAAATCTAAACTAAAAGAAAAGAAACTCTTTATGGTTTTTATGATTTTATAATTTTTTTTATTTTATTTTTATTTTTTATAATAAAAAAAAACTAACAAAATAACTTAAACCCTAAATCTAAATCTAAAAACTAAAGTCTAAAAAAAAGAAAAGCTAAGCTTTTTCTTGCTCTTTTTTTATTTTTTGTTTGTTTTTTTTTTATAAATTTATATTTTTTTATTTGATTTTTAATTTATAAAATAAAACTAAACTCTTTTTATTTAAATTCTAAATGTCAAAACTAAAACTTGAATAAACAAAATTTAAATTTAAACTAAATTAAAAGAAACCTTTTTTATTTTTTATTTATTTTAACAAAACTAAACTAAATTAAAAATAACAATCAAACTGAACTCAGCTAAAAGGTAAACCAAAATAAAATAAAGCCTTACTCTAATCTAAATTTAATGTTAACTTTATATAAACTAAACACACAAAAAAAAGGGGGATCGAAATTTTTAACTTTTTATGAAACTAAACAAAAAACAAAACTTCATAAAAGGGAATACGCTTATTTAAAAAAAAAAAAATATCAGATGCTTCTACTTATACCCACCCTAAGCCAAACAAAATGACCAAAATCGAACCTGAGATATCACTGCGTTGGACAAAAATATGCAGGCAGAGAAGTAATGATCTATGGCAACACCGCTGGAGGACGTAGATCAAGACGCAGATGGGTTTCACACAGGGGATGGGCAAGCAAGGGATGATGGTTTTCTTATCAGCAAAAATGCATTACGCAAGTGGACAACATGGGACATGCAGGAAACGTTTTGAATTTTTGCTTGCTGCGTGAACACAATGAGAAACCCAACGCTTGCTTATTGTTTGCGGGTGTGCCTGTGCAGGTCAGCGGAAGAGAGGAAAAACGATGGCAGGCAGAAAACAAAGTTGCGGATGGAATGAACAAGACAACGGCAGCAAGACTAAGGAGATGACTAAGCGTGGATATGATGGAGCTTCGAACCAAGTCTGAGGAAGGAGCAACCAACAGTTTGCGTGGAAGTGACTACGATTTAGACAAAGAGGGTTAAAAGGAGCAGGTGCAGCAGATGAGTAAGTAGCAGGATGCCACGTACAGGAGCAGAGAAGGCGTAAATGGCAGCTGGACGGTAAAGGATGAGGCCGCTGGATTTTTCTGTGCGATTGGAGACTGTTGGCAGCATACAGGCAGCTGGAAACGTATAGGCTGCGTTGGAAATTGATGGGGAGCCTGTTGCAGGCCCATGGCAACACAAAATTTTATTTATTTATTTATTTTTTGAACAAACTTCCTACAAACAATGAAATGCCAGTAGGCAGATAATTGACCCTCTTTAGATAGATTGAAAACCTATACCTGCAACCTGAAATCAATGAAAACAAGCAAGCAGAACCTAAAAATGTAAAAAATAAATGAAAACCTATAAACCCTAAGAACCAGCTAAAATTATTTACAGCTTTGTGACTCTACAAAAGCCAGATTTGTCAATAATCAACAGGAATATTTTCAAAATTTCAGATTTACTATGGAATACTTTAGAAAAGCTCTCATGCATTCATAAAATAAACTTAAATGATAAAACCATGATCGAAACTGGCTGGGCTCTGCAAGAAAATGCTTTGTGGGAGTTGGTTGGTTCAACCGAGAACTTCCCTAAACGCCCACTGATTTCTTCAATAAGGGTTTCTTGCACAACTCACTTCAACCATTAATAAAGAGGGAAAAATAGTACTAGATTCCAGATGCAATGGAGATACCTGCCATTATTTCAGAAATACTATTACCATTCAAACCTTAGTAAGTGAACAAGATACCTGTGTTCAACAATTCTCTACATCAAGCTATCACTAATGGCTGAAAAATAAAAGTATGCAGAAAATAAAACAGCTCACAGCACTTCAGGAGAGTAACCCCAGCAAGATTTCAACCCCAAAGTCTTTCTTTATTAGCACCGGAAAATGTTTACAAGAGAGCTTTCTTCAGCACAAGACTCACAGATCGAATATAATCTCAAATGAGCCCTAGCACCCTATTTAAAGGAAAAATTCCCAATGGCTAGTTCGATTGATCTATGTCAAAAAGATCTCGACCGTTGATGAGGATCAAAATATCTTTTAATCTCATCCGTCGAATTAAAAAATTGAAATTTTGCATTTATTTACTCAAACATTTGGCCTATTATTATTTTTTTTTATATTTTTAAACATTATATTTATTATTATTTTTAATTTATTATTTTTATTTTTATATTATTATTTTAATTATTTATTTTTTTAATTTTATTTATTATTTTATTTTATTTATCTATTTTTTAATTTTTTATATTTTTTAATTTTTTAAGGTTTTTTAAAATTATTTATATTTTATATTTTTTTTATTGTTTTTTTATTTTTTTCAATTTTTAATTTTTATTTTTAAATGGATCCTCGAACTTAGCTTTTGGAAAAATCACCTAGGACCTAGGACTTAGGACTTATGAGGGGATTAAAACATTTTCTAACCCTCAAGACACTTTACATCATGACTTTTACAATTTTACATCTCAAGGGGGAAAATCCATTTGACATAGACCCTCATAGACCACCCAATTTTGCGACATAACTATAATCTAGCAGACTAACACACTAGGATTCCTCTAATATTCTAATGACAAAATTCATTCCAGCTTTGGGGTCAGGTTGAAGGAAAACTCTGTCGATCATGGATCGGTGAGACAAAAAACCTTCCGGAACATAGATTATCACTAGAAAATTAGGTCCACCTAGGCAATTTACATAGATGACTCAACTCTGCTAAGATTATTTACAATTCACACATGCAGACTGGGTTTACAACACAATATGATCAAGTCGACGATGATTGTTGAATGGCACGGACATGTCGATTAAGCATTATCCCTTTTGCGAAAAAAAGGGGGTGTACTGCTATGGGAAGTTGACACGTAGTGGTCAACATCTGGCTCTACTTGGGGACACGTTGTTGCACTGCAGAAATGTGAGAATCCAGAATCTGCATCCACGCAACACACAACAGAAATCAGTAGCGTCCATTCAAAAATCATCATATAACATTTAAGCACATGAGAGATAGAAGCTCTACATTTACTAACAAGGAAAGTAAATCTAATCCTAAAACATAAAAAAAATGCTGAAATAACAAGGAGTAGGGTTAGAAATACAATACAAAGGATGCCCTATGGCATCAAATATCATCTTTGAAGAACAGCTTGAGCATTTGGCGATTCGCAGGTAGATCAAGTGGTTGGCCATCCATTCTGCTCAAGTGGAATGAGTTTGGTCCAACTATATATCGAATGATGTACAGTCCCAGCCACAAGCTGTCAATCTTCTTATGTTTTCCTGGTTTCTCATTCTTGCGATCCCAAAGAAGAACCATATCTCCCACCTGCAAAGATCTAGATCGAGAGAATTTATCAAAGCTTTTCTTAATGTTAGATTGATTTTTACACATAGCATCAAAAGCTGTCCTACAAGCTTCATCTAACTCCACAATCTAATCTATTCTATTATGAACAACATCTTTATTAGTAGAAAAATTCTGAAGGAGCTGATAAGCTGGCAATTTCAGGTGCACAGGTAAGGTTACATCCAAGCCATAAACCAATTCAAAGGGAGATTTACCAGTAGCTTTCTTCTTAGTGATTCTATCTGCCCATAAAGCATACTTGATTTTGCTATCCCATGGTTTCTTATTATCTTCTACTATCTTCTTGATAATGGTTAAGATTCTTGTTACTTGATTCAGCCAGACCATTACCCTGAGGATAGTAATTTGACGAATGAGACAAGACAATGCCATACTTGAAACAAAAAAATGAAAACTCTGAGGAACTAAAAGCTTTGGCATTGTTAGTAGTGATCTTACTAGGGACACCAAATCTAGTAATGATATTATTTTCAATGAAATCCATAATAACCTTTTCAGTGGCATTCTTAGCAGGAATGGCTTCAACCCATTTAGTGAAATAATCCATAGCAGTCAAAATCCATGAGTAGCCATTGCTAGAATTTTCATGGAACTTCCCTATGAAGTCCAAATCCCAATGCTGAAAAGGTGCCTCTAGAATGACAGGTTGTAGGGGCAGGGCAGCAAGCCTCTGTTTCCCAGTGAATAGTTGACAGGCTTGACAATTTCTAACAAACTTATGCACATTAGAAAAAATTGAAGGCCAATAATAACCAGCCCTCAGGATTTTGTGGGCAGTAGTTCTAGCAGCATATTGACCACCACAAAATCCTGAATGAAACTCAGAGATTAATTTCTTGGACTCAATGTCATCAACACACCTAAGCACTATGCCCTCAAGATTTCTCCATCCAAGGTCATCCTTCATAAGGCAATGCTTAGTGGCTTTTAGTCTAAGCGCCCTTCTCTTATGAGCAATTAAATGGTTAGGACATGCAAGATTCATCAAGTAATAAACTATGTCCTTCTACCACTCATGCTCTCCTAATCTTTGCAACTCCGATGAAGATAGATTGCTAAGACAAAACAAACCAAGAGCCCTTTCGTTACCTTCAGTCAACATCTGAGCCAAACCTTGGCCTTTGACTAGCTTAGTGGGTCTGATCTCTAAATCATATTCTTGTATTTTAGTAACCCACCTAACGCGAGTCCCTAAGCAATCGGTTTGAGTTAATATATCTTTAACAACAGAATGTGGGACGAAAGCAATGATTTTAGAATAATCCACATAGGTTTTGAAGTGCTTAAGAGACTTGACCAAGGCATAAGTCTGCTTTTCCATGGTATTGTACTTCAATTCGGAATTTTGAAGTGCTCTACTCATGAAAGCAATAGGCTGCTCGTGACCACTTTTATTCTTTTGTAGCAGGACACCAGCAATGGTATCTTCGGAAGCGAAAGAAAAAAACATGAAATCCTTGGAATAATCGGGACTAACTAAGACAGGAGCTCTTGCAATAGCACATTTGATTTCTTGAAAAGCCTTTTTGCCGTCTTCTTGCCAAACAAATTTTGCATCTTTCTTTAGAAGACTTTGAATAGGCTTAGCTATTTCTGCGTAATTTGGAATAAATCTTCTAAGAAAATTTGTCTTTCCAAGGAAAGACTGAAGGGATTTAAGATTATGAGGAAGAGGAATCTTTTGGATTGCTTCAATTCTTTCAGGATCAATCTTGATTCCATCCTTAGAAATGATATGGCAAGTAATTTCCCTTCTGTTACTCCAAAAACAGACTTAGCTGGATTCAAAGAAATCACGTATTCTCTACATCTATCGAAAACCTGCCTAAGATGATTTACATCACTGATACCATCTTTAGAAAAAATAGTAAGATCATCTTGATAAATCTCAATAAATTTCGCAATTAACCCCTTGAAGGCATAATCCATAGCCCTTTGGAATGTAGCCCCATCGTTGGTTAATCCAAATGGCATTCTGATGTATTCAAAGGTACCCCATGGTGTGGTGAATGTGGTTTTATGACGATCTTCCTTTTTAACCCATACCTGATTGTACCCAGAAAAACCATCTAGCAACGCCATCATTCCAGAACCGGTTACTCTTTGCAACAAAGTCTCCATGTTTGGCAAAGGGTAATTATCTTTCTTGCATGCTAGATTAAGGTTTTGAAAATCGACAAAAAGCCTTATTGTACCATTCTTTTTCCTAACAATCCCCAGATTTGAACACCATGTTGAATGTCTGGTTTGAACGATAATTCCTGCTGCAAGCATTTTCGCAAGCTCTTTCTGAACCAAAGGAGCTAATTTAGGATTAATTTGCCTAAGTTTCTGGCGAAAGGGTTTAGCATTTTCATCTTTTAAGGGGATAGTATGTTCATGACATCTTCCCTATAGCCCTTTAACTCATCATAAGAAAAAGCTAAAACATCTTGATATTCGCGAAGTAAATTAGTTAACTTTTTTCTTTCCTCCACACTAGTACCTTTACCGATTTTAACAATCTTTGGGTTTTCAGAAGTACCGATGTTTATCTCGAGATATTCGTCTGGGTCCGTCTTATTTTCTTTTCTCAACTTCGTGGCATCATGCCGATCAAAATGTTGCTCTAAGGCAACTACATTCCTAGGAGTAGGATTTATGGTATGCTCATGATTTAAAGATCCATCCTCCTCGGAATCTATCCGGAAATCCTCAAACTCATCCAAACTATTAAGAAAACGAATGACTTGCTTTTCATCATTAAAGACCTGCCAATGTTCTGAGTTATCTGGAATAGATGGTCTAAATATTACTTCCATTTTGATCTTATCCTTAATTAGCTCATCAGACAACTGGAAAGTAGTAGCAGCTACGGCAAGTTCATCTGCCAAACTATTTTGCTCTCTTGGGATAGCTTTGAGGTCAAGGGCATCAAAGTGCTCCATAGTATCCCACACAACATTTCGATAATTTCTCAATCTTTGATTTTTACATGTGAATTATTTTTAAGCTGCATGATAATTAAATCAGAATCCCCCTTAATGCTAAGCAACTTAATCCTCAAAGATTTTGCCAATTCAAGACCCAACAATATAGCCTCATATTCAGCGACATTGTTGGTTGCTTCAAATTCTAATCGATAGGCAAACTTGAAAATGTGATCAAGGGGAGATTTAAGCACTATTCCAGCACCTTTACCATGCCTAGACGATGCACCATCGAAGTACATGTACCAAACTCTATCATTGAGATCCTTAATCTTATCATCGGGAGGAGTTATGAAATTAGGCATGATGGCATAGTTCCCAATGTCAAACTGCTCTTTGATTATCTCGCTGTGAGGTCTCTTAGGATCTTCGACATGAAATTTTCTTTCGGGCTCTCTATTTAGTCTTCCAAAACCATCACCCCTAGGAGAAGGAATCATAGCATATGACCAATTCAATTGAATACTCCTTCCTAGATTAGAGGCCCATTTTCTAGATAAAAGCATACCCCAGGCATCAGGGACATCAACAACAACAATATCCATAACGATCATGATGTCTGGGTAAACTGATAGATGAACTTGCAAATCTTTGATCAAACCATGCACTTCAATTTTCTTAGAATCCATGGCACATATGTTATAGTAGGGTCTAGAACTCTTAAGTTAAAGTTGTTCAATGACCTTTTAGTCATTACACAAGCTGATGCACCAGAATCCAACATGCAATTATTCAATTTATATCCATTAACTAACAAGGTGATAAAGAAAGGCTGGTGATCTTTGTTATTAGCATCTAAGCTTTGCAAATATATGGGAGCATCATGATAGTCAACTTCCCGATTCTTCTGTTGAGAAATATTTACTTGAGGACCTTGAATAGCTTTTAGTAACTTATCTCTTTGGGAAGGGATTTTAGCAATTTCGAGGACAGGAACCCAAATTTTCGCATTGTTGAACCAACTTCCCAAATCGATATCTAACCCAGAGTTTAAACCAGGGTTAAAGGTTTGAGGGGGAATTTGATTCCTGCTCTGATCTTTATCCCTTCTCTGATAGGTTAAAGTTTAAACCTTTATCTCTAGCAATTTCCATGATTTGCTCGTGAGAGGGTTTTTCACCATATAACCTAGCCAAAATGTCATCTTCATTTTCAAGGTTATCTATACTAAAAGTTGATGAAGGATTCATAACATCACGACTACTTTCCTTGACCTCTATCCAATCATCCATAGACAAAGTAAACTTGTTACCTACTACATTTATTTGATCACTTGTCCCAAACATTCCATTATCCAAGATTCTTATAACGATAGGGCAAGTGGCCTCTTCATGAAGAGCATCACCCGACAATAAGGAGGAGCATTATCAACCAAATTAGTTATCGGATTAGGAGGTCTCTGCTCACTAGACTGACCCTTCTTTTGCCAATTGTTATTTCTGTTATTATTATTTCGAGGTTGGAAGTTTTGCGTTTGTGTTCTTTCCATTTGGACCAACCTATTCTGCCAAGTAGCTATCTCCTCATTATGATTAATTTCCATGGTTTCAATCCTTTGGAACAATTTGAGAACAAGTTCGCTTTCAGGCTCTTGAACTGCTTTTCCTTTAGGTTCTTTTAGTTTCGTAGCAGCGCTATCAAAACATGGGATCTGAGACTTCCCAGACGTTGCCTTGTCCTTTTCAAGCTCTATAGCTAAGGCTTGGCAATCTCTATAATCATTAAGTCTAGCACGCCGCAATTCATAATATGGCTCAGGACTAAAGGCATCAATGTAAAAATCTCGAAGAGATTTGCCGGTGGGTTTATAGTCTTGAGGTAATTCTTTAATAATATCATTAAACCTTTTATTAAATTCTTCAGCGGTTTCATTCTCTCTCTTTTTGATTATGCTGATAGCTTTCACAAGGTGTCTTCCCTCTCTCCTACCCCCATACTTTTCCTTAAAGGAATTAACAATCGATTGTAAGGAATCAAATGAATTTTGAGGCTTTTCCGTAAACCAATCTAGAGCATCACCCTCCAAAGTCAACACAAAAAGGGTCATTTTAACATCTTCATGATTAAAATCAACGGCCCTTGCGTACTTCCCCAGCCATGAACTAAAAGTTTTCAAATGTGAATTAGCACTGATTGCATTATCTCCCTAAAAGATAAGCAATTTATCCATTCCATGTTTCAGAATATCATTGGGATAACCCTGAATGTTAGCAAAGTTACACGGGGCGAATATGTCCATGATGTCGTGCTCAACTGGACTAGTAAAAAGTAAATGGATATCAGAGAGGGCTTCTTGTCCAAGGTTAACAAGAAGTGTACGAGAAGAGAGTTTGTGTAATCGTACCCTGAGGGCCCTTTCAGGATCAGGAGCAGGATTGCACAGACTGCTTGGATGTCTTCTAGTATACACTCTTGTAGATAATATATGAAGTGGAGTCGTCACCCGGATAGGAAGTGAAATACGGAAAAGCTTGAAAGGAAAAGACCAAGGACAAGAAAAACTCTATTCCCGGCAACGGCGCCAAAAAATGTTGTCGCACAGATTGTCACGGGAACGCTCAGATTGGGGGGTTGTCACCCTGATCCCTGATCTCTCCGTTTAAGCCTATCTCCCGCGGCTAAGGGGGGTAGACCCTATGGGAAAATGGATGACCAACTGAGAGCCAGTTGGGTTAGGAGACACGAAGGGAAAAAAACACTTAATTGATTTTATTAAGTTAATAGACCAGTGCGTGATGAAATAAATGATTAAACGATTATGTATCAAATGCTGCAGAAATATGAACTTATTGACAATCGTTTACCATCAAAGATTAACTTTTACCAAATGCGAGATAATCAATAAATGCTCAATGGCTTAATGATACTCCAACAATTAAAACTTCGAAAGATAAAGTGCTTTAGACAACCACGTAAAATGCTAACTAGGGATCACATTCATGTAGTTAATCTTCAAATGAGCATGTTTAACCATATAAAGAAATGATAAATATTATTCCCACATTAAAATTTTAGCCTTAGCAGAAAAGATATATCGCAAACATAACAAATCCCTGAGCCAAGACTGAAACTAGAAAAAAATTTCCAAAATATTTTTATATCTTTATATTTTCAAATAAAACAAAACTGGACTAAACAAAAGCTAAAGACTAAATGAAACTTTAAATCAAGAATCTAAATATTAAAATCTAAACTAAAAGAAAAGAAACTCTTTATGTTTTTTATGATTTTTTTTTTTTTTTTAATAAAAAACTAAACAAATAACTTAAACCCTAATCTAAATCTAAAACTAAGTCTAAAAAAAAGAAAAGAAAAGCTTTTTTTTGCTCTTTTTTTTGTTTTTTTTTTTTTATGAATTTATATTTTTTATGTTTGATTTTATAATTTTATTAATAAACTAAACTCTTTATTATTTAAATTCTAATGTCAAACTAAACCTGAATAAACAAATTTAAATTTAAACTAAATTAAAAGAACCTTTTTTATTTTTATTTTTATTTATTTTAACAAAACTAAACTAAATTAAAAATAAAAATTAAACTGAACTCAGCTAAAAGGTAAACCTAAATAAAATAAAGCCTAACTCTAATCTAAATTTAATGTTAACTTTATAAAAACTAAACACAAAAAAAAGGGGATCGAAATTTTTATCTTTTTATGAAACTAAACAAAAAATAAAACTTCATAAAAGGGAATACGCTTATTTAAAAAAAAAAATATCAGATGCGTTCTACTTATACCCACCCTAAGCCAAACAAAATGACCAAATTCGAACCTGAGATATGACTGCGCTGGACAAAAATATGCAGGCAGAGAAGTAATGATCTATGGCAGCACGACTGGAGGACGTAGATCAAGACGCAGATGGGTTTCACACAGGGGATGGGCAAGCGAGGGATGATGGTTTTCTTATCAGCAAAAATGCAGTACGCAGGAGGACAACGTGGGACAGGTAGGCAGCGTATTGAATTTTTGCTTGCTGCGTGAACACAATGAGAAACCCAACGCTTGCTTATTGTTTGCGGGTGTGCCTGTGCAGGTCAGCGGAAGAGAGGAAAAACGATGGCAGGCAGAAAACAAAGTTGTGGATGGAATGAACAAGACAACGGCAGCAGGACTGAGGAGATGACTAAGCGTGGATATGATGGAGCTTCGAACCAAGTCTGAGGAAGGAGCAGCCAACAGTTTGCGTGGAAGTGACTACGATTTAGACAAAGAGGGTTGAAAGGAGCAGGGGCAGCGGATGAGTAAGTAGCAGGATGCCACGTACAGGAGCAGAGAAGGCGTAAATGGCAGCTGGACGGTAAAGGATGAGGCTGCTAGATTTTTCTGTGCGATTGGAGACTGCTGGCAGCATACAGGCAGCTAGAAACGTACAGGCTGCGTTGGAAATTGATGGGGAGCTTGTTGCAGGCCCAGGGCAACACAAAATTTTATTTATTTATTTATTTATTTTTTTTAACAAACTTCCTGCAAACAATGAAACGCCAGTAGACAGATAATTGACCCTCTTTAGATAGATTGAAAACCTGTACCTGCAACCTGAAATCAATGAAAACAAGCAAGCAGAACTTAAAAATGTAAAAAATAAATGAAAACCTATAAACCATAAGAACCAGCTAAAATTATTTACAGCTTTGTGACTCTACAAAAGCCAAATTTGTCAATAATCAACAGTAATATTTTCAAAATTTCAGATTTACTATGGAATACTTTAGAAAAACTCTCATGCATTCATAAAATAAACTTAAATGATAAAACCAGGATCGAAACTGGCTAGGCTTTGCAAGAAAATGCTTTGTGGGAGTTGGTTGGTTTAGCCGAGAACTTCCCCAAATGCCCACTGATTTTTTCAATAAGGGTTTCCTGCACAGCTCACTTCAACCATCAATAAAGAGGGAAAAAACAGTACTAGATTCCAGATGCAATGGAGATACCTGCCATTATTTCAGAAATACTATTACCATTCAGACCCTAGTAAGTGAACAAGATATCTTTGTTCAACAATACTCTACATCAAGCTATTACTAATGGCTGAAAAATAAAAATATGCGGAAAATAAAACAGCTCACAGCACTTCAGGAGAGTAGCACCAGCAAGATTTCAACCCCAAAGTCTTTCTTTATTAGCACCGAAAAAAGCTTACAGGAGAGCTTTCTTCAGCACAAGACTCACAGATCGAATCTAATCTCAAATGACTCCTAGCACCCTATTTAAAGGAAAAATTCCCAACGGCTAGTTCGATTGATCCATGTCAAAAAGATCTCGATCGTCGATGAAGATCAAAATATCTTTTAATCTCATCCGTTGAATTAAAAAATTGAAATTATGCATTTATTTACTCAAACATTTGACCTATTATTATTTTATTATTATTATTTATTTTTTTTTTTATTTTAAAATTTTATTATTATTATTATTTTAATTTAATTTTATTTTTATTTTTTATGTTTTTTTTTTATTTAAAATTTTTTTTATTATTTTATTTATTATCTATTTTTAATTTTTTTAATTTTTTATTTTTTTAAATTATTTATATTATATTTTTTATTGTTTTTTTATTTTTTCAATTTTTAATTTTTATTTTTAAATGGATCCTCGAAATTAGCCTTTGGAAAAATCACTAGGACCTAGGATTTAGACTTATGAGGGATTAAAACATTTTCTAACCCTCAAGACACTTTACATCATGACTTTTACAATTTTACATCTCAAGGGGGAAAACCCATTTGACATAGACCCTCATAGACCACCCAGTTCTGCGACACAACTATAATCTAGCAGACTAACACACTAGGATGCCTCTAATATTCTAATGACAAAATTCATTCCGGCTTTGGGGTTAGGTTGAAGGAAAACTCTGCCGATCATTGATCGGTGAGACAAAAAACCTTCCGGAATGTAGATTATCACTAGAAAATTAGGTCCACCTAGGCAATTTACATACATGACTCAACTCTGCTAAGATTATTTACAATTCACACATGCAGACTGGGTTTACAACACAATATGATCAAGTCGACGATGATTGTCGAATGGCACGGACATGTCGATTAAGCGTTATCCCTTTGCGAAAAAAGGGGGTGTACTGCTATGGGAAGTTGACATGTAGTGGTCAACACAACCTTCTCTCTTGAAACATGTACATTAAATCTTTCTATGTGGCCAATTGCAGAGAGTGGATCACCATCAAACACGAGCACCCCACGTACCATCCTTCCCGCGACATGATTAGAATGCCCATGAATGCTAACAATGTCCAAAGCGAGAAATTTGTCAAAGAAAGACAACCTATTTAAGATATACATGAAAAATATGTAGGAGTTGCCAAGGTGAATTTAAAGATGCCTAGAAAAAAATGCTTGCTTCACCCTACAAGCATTGATCTTAAAGTTCAATGAAGAACTAGGGCTTTGTTCTTCCAATGGAGTCGCTAATAACGATATTAGGAAATTCGAAATTTTTCATTAAATGCATTTTAATTAACTCAAAAATTTTATTTTTGAGTTAATTTCTCCAAAACATTGACTTTGACTTAACCCTCAGGGATGAAAGGTTTAAAATTTGGTAAAACAATTAATTTACCTTAGTCCCAAAACCTTTTAAAATTTATTTTTTAAGGACCGACGAATGTTGCCTTTAGAGAATTTAAATTTACCTAGGATTTGGAATTAATTAAATTTCTGGCTTAGAATTTTAATTAATTTTCTAACAGAAATTTTAATTAACTAACCTATGAGGGGGTAAATTATTTTTTCAACCCTCAAGACACTTTACATCATGATTTTCAAATTACATCATAAGGGGGGAAACCCATTTGTAATAGACCCTCACAGATTGCCCACTTCTATGACACAAATATAAACTAGCAGACCAAGTAATTTGTAATAAAATAACCTAAGCAAATAGTTAGGATTATTCCCAAATTACTTTTACATAGACTCGATTCAGAATACTAGGACTCGCTCAAGATCCTAGTGATAAAATCCATTCCAGCTCTGGGGTAAGACTGGAGGAAAACTCTGCCAACCATTCAAGAATGGATTGGTGAGACAAAAAACCTCCTAGAATGGAGATTGATTATTAGTTTCTCCAAGCAGTTGATAATTAGTGAAGGCTCACCTACCCCACTGCAAAATCCCCTACTGGAGGCAAGCGTTAAAATACCAGTGCGGATTCTCAATACCTTATGATTCCACAACCACTACCGAAGTTGATTCCCAATCCCTCGAGCTGAGACAGAGGGAATAAGCAATAGTGTCGATGCTTATGGAAGGGAGATAGGTTTTGATCGGTGCTCAACCTAGCTCTCAATTGTGAATATATAATTATATCCATATTGACCCATGTTCACCTCGATTTGTATCCACCTCTGCTCATATAATTATCCATTCATGTCGTGTGCTCAACCTTTCAATTGTAATGGGCTCCCCATCGATCGAAATGAATCGTAATGATTGACCTGGGTGATACACTCTTCGCCTCAGGTGCTTGGCCAAACACCTGCCCCTCATCTCCAAACCCCTCACGCCCAAGAGACAAGGGAATCATGGGACCGGGCATGTGCCATGGAGAGGAAGGGATTCAATTTTTATTACCTGCCCCGCCGGCTGTCGAGAAAACCAGAATGAATTGACCGACCTACCGATGCGGGAATGGGATCAATGAATTCCTTCTACATTTCATCGCTAGCTATCTACAACAATCAAGATTATGAAAATGAGGACAGGAAGCTTATTTGTTGAGCATTGAGTTGACCACTCGAAGCCCTATACCTCCCCAGTACAACTACAATTCCACCCCACCCAGAAGCATTGAATGGATGTATCTAGGGCCATATCCGCGAGAAGCTTATTCATTTAAGGGATTGCTTATAAAGGGTTCCATGGTTTATGGGGAATACATAGAGACAAAAGCTAAATTAGTTCAGCGGTGAATGGGTAGTGGGTATTACCTAGAAGCAGTATACTATTAATATCTGGCTCATTTTCTCGTTGTGGAGAAACTTTAGCCACTAGGTTGGAGGGAATAGTTGTTGTGGGTGGGAGGATATAGAGAAAGGAGGCTTGCTTTTCCAGCAGATTATTGGAGTAAGAGGTAGCGGCTCCTCGGCCTAAGGAAGCAGCACTTCAAAGCCTGCATTTCGTGGTCGTCTCGCCTTTGGTGTAGTAGACCATTATGAATGGAATGCAGTAGATACAGTTTCGACTTAAGCCAGTGATCCTCCACCACCACCATCCAACCCCTGATCCAAATTGGATCCTAAAACATTCTCTAAGTTTTCATGACAGTTTTAAATTATGTAAAAAGATTCAAGTCTTAAAATCATCGAAGCTATTAGAAGAAATCCTCATAACAGTGACAGTTGTGGCCAAAGCGGAGCAACGAAGACCCTCGGTCGAGCGCGCAGACCGTTGGCCCATGGTGACGTGCGATGGCGCAAAACTGGCAAACAGGAAGCCAAATCAAGAAATGGGGATGGTTTCTTAAAGCGCTAATTGCATATGACAGGGTGTCCCCCTCTGTGAAGGAAAGCCCCAAAAACGCCCAGACCCGAAACCGCTATGAAAAACAAAAAAAATAACTGTTTCAGTTCCATTGCACGGGATTCCCCAAAACCGGCAGGATATCGAAAGGCTTTGAGGTGGTAACCAGTTTTGACTGAGTTCCGCCCGATGCCACACATCGAGCGACACGCTTCCAGCGGAAGAGAGAGAAAACCGCCCTCATCGGACGAGTAAACACCGTGCGACTTGTCCGCTCGATATGAAGGACGACTGTAGAATCTGGGGGGCCTAGATCGATGGCGGAGATGTGTCCCGATGACTGACCGGATTTGCTAGGTTCAAAAGCAAGATGACAGGGGATTTGGAGTCTCACGTGGACGTTGACTTGGCAAACGATCCGTGTTTGCTGGTGATTTTCAAGCAAATGGAATTAACAGCCATTTGAATATGATTCAGGGAATCTGACACCTAGTTCGTTAGCAAACAGGTGGTGACTTCCCTGCGAGGCGTTACCCAGTGGTGATGATGCAGAGCAAAGGAATTCGAACGAACAGGGGATAGGGAAACCAGAAGGCTGGGAAGCGGGAAACGAGCAGTCAAAGACCGAACTGGCTTTAAAGCCATGAATAGACAGAAGCAGAGGAGGCGCACACGGAAAAAGCGCACAAAGAGGCAAGAACAGAGAGGCAAAAAGCCAAGAGCAGAGAACAGAGAGTAGAAGCCGAGCTGACCTAAAGGCAACATCGAGCCGGATAGAGCTAGAGAGAGTCAGAGAGTCTGTGTACTCCAGTGAAGGCTTGAGAGGTTCAAGCAAACTCCTCGGTATAGGCCTGTGATACTACTGTGACCCTCAGAGGTCGAGTTTCAGTAAGAAGAGTCTGTGCACTCCATTCCTACTGGCTTCTTTCTGTTAGTGAGACTCGAATCAAGCTCACTGTTGTAGAAAAACCTCTGCTTGAAAACATAATAGAGAGGCCACCACTGAAAGGCTGGACCAGGAGACGTAGCCTAGGAGCATTGGGTGAACTCCTTATTAAACTAATTTTGTTTACATGTTTGACTGTTATGTTTTTCTCTAATTGCTTCAGTGTCTGTGTATTCTCGCAATCTTATTGATCCTTTGCATAAGTAACATAGGCACATCCAAGCACATGAGACTATAATACCTTTATTTCTTTGTCCTGGATAAATTCCAAATCAAGTGGTATCAGAGCTCAAGTTTATTAAGGTTAGACAAGCTTGTGCTAGATTCTGTTGTTGAATGCTAACTAGATCAACGCTTAAATTAGGAGAAGGAGAATTGGCTGAAACTAACTCAGAAATTGGAAGAGTCTATTCTAAGAGGAAAATGTCAGAAGAAAATCCCTTGGAATCAGATTCTCAGTTCATGGATAGTTTTTTGACCTTGAAATCCATGGTGGAGGAAATTAATAGGGACTTTAAGAAACATAGAGATGACGATTCATCAAGCTCCAAACAAGACAAAGGAGTGGAAGAATCCCTCCTCCATGACCACTCTAAAGGCAAAGGGAAGGAAGAAAAATTTCTCACGCCTCCTAATAGCCCTGAAAATAAAAAGAAGGCATCTTTGATTAAATTAGATGTTAAATTTGATTTACCAATATATGATGGAGAGTTGAATACAGAGGAGCTGGATAATTGGATCAGACAGATTGATGTTTATTGTAGAGTGCAGAGCATCGATTTAGACAAAAGTAAGATTTAGTTGGTCAGCGTACGCCTGAGAGGTTCTGCCTTGGTATGGTGGGAAGGCAAGATACAAGCTGACATGAAGAAACATGGTAAGATTCTTTCTGTCTGGAGTGAATTTGTTTCTGCAATTAAAAAGAAATTCTATCCACTAGCCTACATGCAGCAAACCATGATGAGCTAGCAAATTCTTCGACAACTAAATAGGCAAAGTATACAAGGTTACACCCAAGAATTTAGGAAAAGAGCTTTGATTCTAAGAATTTCTTTAGACTCACCTGAGACTCTGTTGAAGTATATAGGTGGTCTACACAACTACATGAGGCACACTATTCTCATGTTTAATCCCACTAGTATAAATGAGGTATTCGTTCAGGATACACATCTAGAAGCTAGAGGTAAGAATGGGAACCCAGAAGTTGAGGGATCATCCCAACCCACTGCAAGCAAAAATAAGGAGAAAAGAAAACAGAAATGGAAAGGGAGGAAGACAAACACTGTACAGAAAAGCAAGTCTTCATGCAACCATTATAAGAAGGATGGACATGATGATGAACACTATTGGATTCTGCATCCGAAGCTGAAACCTAAAAAGTTGAGGGCAAGAAGAAGAAGAATGTTGTAGCTATTCAAAAGGATTTGGGATCAGACTCAAGAGATGAAGCAACAATCGCAGCCACAGGTATAAAAGGTAAAAATTCTGAAGCATCTACTAGTAATTCTGCACAATCTACTGATAATGAAGAAAATGCGAGAAAAAGACATGAACTTTTTCATATTCGAGTTATTTCCAATCATCAAAAGATTGATACTTTGTTTGATAGTGGCTCACAAGTAAATTTAATTTCTGAAGCAATTGTGAAGAAATTAGAATTACTAACCACACCTCACAAGAAACCATATCCATTAGGTTGGTTATGTGATAAAACAAAGCTACAAGTGACTAGACAATGTAAACTTAAGTTTTCTTTTGGGTCAGCATTTGTAGATGAGG
>APFE030814574.1:0-10486 GCA_000404065.3 Pinus taeda | reverse complement strand
TACTTGTATGATAGAAAAACTATTTTCTATAGAGCTGAGAACAAGTATCTACTC
Source organism: Pinus taeda (assembly GCA_000404065.3). Classification (NCBI taxonomy): domain Eukaryota; kingdom Viridiplantae; phylum Streptophyta; class Pinopsida; order Pinales; family Pinaceae; genus Pinus; species Pinus taeda. The sequence goes on along the minus strand of APFE030814574.1, from coordinate 10,432 downwards.
ATTAAAGATGGAATCGAATATATTGTAAGAGCTCATAAGCTCAAGAATAATTATACTCTCATAAACTTAGGGCAGATGAAACGAATTGTAAATTCATGCAAACAATTTTTACTGATGGTTGTAAAGGAAAAAAACTGATAAAACCAATGTATTTGAGGGTTGTGATGCTAAATAGCAAGCTGATTTAGAAAAAGTTGTTTCAGAATATGATATCTTGTTTCAAGAACCTAAAGGTCTGCCACCCAAAAAGGAAATAGTGCATGATATTAATTTGCAACAAGATGCTCCATTGCATAACATCGGAATGTACAGGTTATTTGCTTTAGAGAATGCAGAAATCAAGAAGCAGGTACAAGAGTTACTCGAGAAGGGGTTCATCAGACCTAACATATCACCATGTGGGTCTCCAATTGTCTTGGTGAGAAAGAAAGATGGCTCGTGGAGAATGTGCATTGATTACCGAGCACTGAATAAGATAACGATAAAAAATCATTATCCCCTCCTGGCATAGATGATCTATTGGATCAATTGAAAGACGCTGTTTATTTTTGCAAGTTAGAGTTGCAGAGCAAGATGCATGGAAGACTGCTTTCAAAACAAAGCAGGGATTGTATGAGTGGTTGGTTATGCCTTTTGGCTTAACTAATGCTCTTGCTACTTTCATGAGAGTAATGAATGATGTACTCAGACCTTTTCTTGATGATTTTGTTATTGTATATCTAAATGACATTCTTATATTTAGCAAAATGTGGGAAGAACATTTAAAGCATGTTAAGCAGAGTCTAGATGTTTTGAAAAGAGAAAATCTTTATGTTAAATTCCCAAAATGTGAATTTGGCAAAACATCTTTGAATTATTTGGGACATATAGTAGGGGGTGGTGAATTGAAGATAGATCCCTTTAAGGTTGCAGTGATTGTAAACTGACCTAAACCCAAATCTACTATAGAAGTTAGAAGCTTCTTAGGAGCAACAAAATATTGGAGAAAGTTTATTTCTAACTTTTCCTTAATTGCAACTCGCTTACATGCTTTAACAGGATTGAACAAGGTATTTCAGTGGGGAGGCAAATAGCAGAAAGCCTTTGACACCTTGAAAGAAAAAATTAGTACAACACCAGTACTAGCACTGCCCGATCTTCAAAAGCCATTTGAGATTCAGACGGATGCCAGTGACTATGCCATGGGAGCAGTGTTGATGCAGCACGGTAAACCCATATGTTATCATTCTTAGACATTTAATTCTGCAGTAGTTAACTATCTCACATATGATAAAGAATTGTATGCATTAATACAGAGTGTGAAAAAGTGGAAACATTACTTAATGCGCAAAGAGACAGTTATACAAACTAATCATCAACCACTTCAATATCTACACTCCCAAACTAAGTTGCAGCAATCAAGACACTATAGATAGATGGGTTTTCTACAACAGTTTCATTTAGTCATCAGATATAAAAAGGGCATACACAATAAAGTTGCAGATATGTTGTCTAGACCAATTATAAATGCATCTACTATACTTAAGCATAATTCGGTATTGCATGAGAGCTACATTGAACAATATGCTCAAGATATAGATTTTAAAGATGTATATGCAACTTTAAGTCAAAGCAAACGAGTAGAAGAATTGGACTATCATATTAAGTACCAACTCTTGTATCATTTTGGGAAGCTATGCATTCCACAAACTGAAAGAGTAAAGATAATTCAAGAAGCACACACTTCTCTAATATCAGGTCACTTTGGTGTAAGTAAAACAGTTGCACAGTTGCAAAGATTTTGTTATTGGCCAAAAATGAATGAGAGAGTTTTTAGTTATGTAAGAGGGTGTACTATGTGTGCAAAAAGCAAACCTAGTAATAGAAAACTAGGCTTGTACACTGCACTACCAGTCCCTTCTCATCCTTAGGAAAGTGTTTCCATGGACTTTGTTGGAGGACTGCCTAAATCTAGGAAAAGTCATGACTATTTATATGTTGTTGTGGATAGATTCAACAAAATGTGTATTTTGATAATTTGTAACAAACAAATTACAGCGGAACAAACTGCAAAGTTGTTCTTTCAGCATGTATGGGTTCATTTTAGATTACCCACTTCCATTATATCTGATCGAGATACCTGATTTGTTGGGAAATTTTGGTCAAGTTTGTGGGAATTGATGGACACCAGGCTGAAGAAGAGCACAACTTTTCATCCGCAAACAGATGGCCAAACAGAAGTGGTCAACAGGGCAGTGATCCAGTTGCTCAGAGGCTATTGTAGTAAGCATCCCAAACTTTGGGATGAACATTTATGTTATGTGCAACATGCTTACAACCGAGCTAAACATTCTTCTACACAGAGATCTCCTTTTGAGACCTGTTTTAGTTTCACACTAAGGTCTCCCTTGGATTTTGTCTTTGGTAAAGACATAGCAGTTGATGGACACAGTGATGTGGACAAGGCAACCAAGTTCATTGAACAAATCGAAGAGATTCACCAGGCAGTACAGGAAGAGCTGGAAAAGAGCCAATCCAAGTACAAGGCAAGGCATGGCAAGCATTGAATGGAGCATAGTTTCCAAGTTGGTGACCAAGTCTGGCTATATATCAACAAAGACAGAATGCAAGGTGAAGGTAAGAAGCTGAAGCCAATAAGGTATGGACCTTTCAAGATACTTGAGAAAATTGGTGATAATGCTTTTCGCCTTGATCTACCAGCTTACATGCCCATCTACTCAGTTGTTAATGCAGACAACTTGAGATTATTTGAACCTTCATTAATTGAAGACCCAGAAGAGTAGAGTCAATTGCCTTCTATTGATGATCTGTTACTTGAATATCTTAATGAATTACAGGAAGACACAGTTCTGGACAAGAAGGTAAGAACCACGTGCAGAGGGGATGTTGAGTATCTCAGGATTGGACTCAAAGTGTCAAAACCAAGCAGTGCAAAATGGATAGAAATTGAGAAAGCGAGGAAGCAATATCCTCACTTGATTGATGCTTGAAAGAAAACCAGTTTTTGGTGGTCCAAAAGCTTTTTCAATGGGAAGGTTGTGATCCGAATTGGATCTTAAAACATTCTCTAAGTTTTCATGACTGTTTTAAATTATGCAAAAAGATTCAAGCCTTAAAATCATCGAAGCTATCAGAAGGAATCCCCGTAACAATGATAGTTGTGGCCAAAGTGGAGCAATGAGGACCCTCGGTCGAGCACGCAAACCCTTGGCCCATGGTGACGCCCAATGGCGCAAAACTAGCAAACGGGAAGCCAAATCAAGAAACATGGATGGTTTCTGATATGCAATTAGCACTAATCACGTATCGCAGGGTGTGCCCTTCAGTGAAGGAAAGCCCTAAAAATGCCCGGACCCGAAACCGTTATGAAAAACAGAAAAATAACTATTTCGGTTCCCGTAGTGCGGGATTCCTCAAAACCGGCAGGATATCGGAAGGTTTCGAGGCGATAAGCAGTTTTGACTGAATTTCGTCCGATGCCACACACCGAGCGACACGCATCCGGCAGAAGAGAGAGAAAACTGCCCGCATCGGACGGGTAAACACCATGCGACTTGTCTGCCCGATATGAAGGACGACTGTAGGATCTGGGGGGGCTTGGATTGACGACGGAGACGCGTCCAGATGACTAACCGGATTTGACAGGTTCAAAAGCAAGACGATAGGGGATTTGGTGTCCGACCTGGACGATGAGTTGGCAAACAATTCGTGTTCGCGGGTGATCTTGAAGCAAATGGAATTAACACCATTCGAATATGATTCAAGGAATCTGACACCCAATTCGTTAGCTAACAGGTGGTGACCTCCCTGCGAGGCGTTACCCAGTGGTGATGACACAAAGCAGAGGAATTTGAACGGACAGGGGACAAGGAAACCAGAAGGCTGGGAAGCGGGAAGCGGGAAACAAGTAGTCAAAAACCAGACTGGCTTTAAAGCCATGAACAAACAGAAGCAGAGGAGGCGCACACGGAAAAAGCGCACAAGGAGGCAAGAACAGAGAGGTAGAAAGCCAAGAGCAGAGAACAAAGAGTAGAAGCCGATGTAATATCTTGTTTCAGGGATATTCCCCAAAACCCCAGTAATTCCAACCAAATACGTACAAGAGATATAGTAACCGAGAAGCTCAAAGTGATATAAACAATAGTAATGCAACATACAATAATATAAACATGGAATACAAGCAGATACTTAAGAAATGCAGAGAGAAATGCTATGCCATTTTATTATACTGAGTAATGGAAAGAGTACAGGAGGTGATTAGAAAGATGGCACCTCAACTTGCACACGGCAAGTGAAGAAATACATTAGAATAGTAAAGGAATGGCCTCTCTCTGAACTGCGTCCAAACTGCCAGAGAATTGTTGTGCTGCTGCTACTACTGAAACCAAATGAGGGTTTGGGGTTGTTCCCCTCCTCAGAAAATGCTAAAACTCTGGAATCAAACTCTGCTCAATAAACCCAGAAAAGCCCAGAAAGCTTTTCTCAAATAACTTACCCCTGAAAATCACCCCCTTGGGGATTTGTGCTGTCCCTCCAGGCTCTACGTTGCCACTGAAGAGAACCCTTCAAAACTCGGCCAAAATCCTCCAATAAGTAAGGGTTGATCCCTTGCTCAATCTCTTAGCTCAAATCCTCCGCAAAACCCCATATCTGGAACTCCCACCAAAAGGAACTGCATCCCTCTCTCTCAAGACTACGTAGCCCTCAAATTCTCAGCTCCGCCTCAACTTCAATGATCAATCCTACTGCAAAAGACTGCTGGAAACTACCTTGCCCGAGCAGGCACTCGATGTCCCTCGGGGCTAAGGGTGAAATCTCCAAATGGAGACACTCGATGCACTAAACAGTGCTGCAGACATGCTAAACAGCCAGCGTGTTCTAAGTCGAAGTGACTAGCTCAAATGCACATAATCAAATGACAAAATGAGGAGGCTCCTCTTTCCTTTATAGCATTGGCCTCTCTCAATCCCAAGGCCCACCTCCTCCAACATAGCCTTTCTCTTGCTACATGTTCCTCTCTATCTCCGCAGTCCCTCCAAGTGTCTACGTGGGCCCCTCCTCTACGTAGTCCTTTGGCCCCCTTCGCTCCCCCTTTAAGTTACAACGTTGTGCTACTAGGGAGTGACTTTATTCCAAAAGTGAGTTATGACACCCCTTTCTCACCTTTTTATTTATAAATAACTATAGAAGGCAAAATTGAGCAAAATCGAATATTCCAATTAGCCATGGCTAATTAGGAATATTACAGTCTCCCCCGGCAAAATGTTGCTTTTCCTCAAGCAACGAAAGTGATGGATGCTGCAAAATTTTCTCACTCTCCCAAGTGGCATCCTCATCCAGCAAATTCTTCGACCTCACCAACAATTCCCTGACCGTCTTGCTCCGCAGTTGCCTCTCCTTGGTATCAATAATAGCCTCTGGCAATAACACCAAATGCCCCTCATCGTCCGTGGGTGGTAGCTCATTTGTCACTGTCACATGCTGCCCCAATGCCTTCTTCAAGCGTGATACATGAAAAACATTATGAATCTTGCTGCCTTGGGGCAGCTCCAACTCATACGCAACCTGTCCAATCCTGCGTATCACCCTATATGGCCCATAAACGCGGGGCTTGAGCTTCTCAGCCCCCTTCTGCTTCAGTGACAACTGTCGGTATGGCTGTAATCATAGGTAGACCAAGTCCCCTACCTCAAACTGTCTCTCCACCCGGCCCCTGTCGGCATACAGCTTGTGCTAGTTCTGCGCTGTAGCCATATTATCCTTGAGAGCTCGGAGAATATCCTGACTCTCTTGGATCCAAATCTTGGCTCTCGGAGTCTTGCTAGCACCAAACATCACATCAGCAAAAGATAAGGGATGATATCCATACAAAGCATAAAATGGTGACATACCAATAGACATGTGATGTGTAGTGTTGTAGTAGTACTCCCCCAGATGTAGCCACTTCAGCCATGCTCGCTGCTGCCCACTGACAGAGTTAAGCAAGTAGCCCTCCAGCCACTTGTTAACTATCTTTTTCTGCCCGTCCGTCTGTGGGTGATAACTGGTACTCAGTGTCAACTTTGTCCCTACCAACTGGAAAAGCTCCTGCCAAAATCCGCCTATGAAATGGTTGTCCCTATCACTAATGATGGTCTTAGGAAGAACATGTAGCCAGAAGACCTCTCTGAAGAACAACTCGGCCACCTGTGCTACTGTGTAGTGTACGGATATGGCGAAAAAATGTGCGTACTTTGTCAGTCGATCAACGACGACAAAGATACAATCCTTGCCCTGTACCATGGGCTGTGATGAAGTCCATCAAAATACTCTCCCATTTCCCCTCTGGAATGGGAAGAGGCTGCAATAATCCTGCAAGATGGCTCATCTCCCCCTTGTTCCTCTGGCAAACATCGCACTCCCGGACATGCTAGAGTACATCCTCCTTGAGGCCCTTCCATGAGAACCTCTCTCTAAATGGCCCTGTAGGTTTTGGTAAACCCCTGATGGCCGGCCAATGGTGAATCATGTGATGCCTGAAGTATCTTTTTCTTGAGCTGAGATCCCTCAGTCAAGAAGATCCGGTCCCTGTAGTAGATGATCTCATCTATCACCCTGTACCTGTCATCCGCCACCTGCCCATCCAGAACCTCACATGCAAATTTGTCCTTGGAGTACTCTACTAAGAGTCGAGCCCTCCAGTCTGTGTCCAAGCTCATAAGAGACAATGTGGCTGGTCTACGTGAAAGGGAATCTGCTACCACATTGTTCTTACCCTTGACATACTCAATGTCAAAGTCATATGCTTGGATCTTACTGATCCACTTCTGCTGCCTCTCTTGTAGTTGTTTCTGCTCCAAAAAGAACCTGAGGCTATTGTGATCAGTCCTCACCCTGAACCTGTTACCCACTAAATACTGCCGGAACTTGGCCAATGCATGCATAATGGCCAGCATCTCCTTGTCGTATATAGGATACAACCTCTTGTGTGGAAGGAGCTTTTGGCTCTCAAAGGCTATAGGGTGACCTCCCTGCATCAACATTGCGTCGATCCCCTCTCCCGATGTATCACACTCCAAAACAAATGGCTGCGTAAAATCCGACAATGCAAGCACTGGGCAACTGCTCATAACCTCCTTGAGACTGTCAAAGGCTTGTTGTGCTGTATCCAACCAACTGAATGCCCCCTTCTTCGTCAGATCTGTCAGGGGTGCAGCAAGCTGTGAGAAACCCTTGACAAACTTCCGGTAGTAAGTACAAATGCCAATGAATCCCCGAAGTTCTATCACGTTCCTCAGCTCCAGCCCATCTCTGATGGCCCTAAACTTCTCCTCGTGGACCCTCACTCCGTCCACCCCTATGATGTGTCCCAAGTACAACATCTCCGTCAACCCAAACTCACACTTGGAGAGCTTGGCATAGAACTGCTGCTCCTCCAAGATGCGCAATACTATCTCAATGTGTTGGAGATGCTCCTCCCAAGTCCTGCTGTAAATGAGGATATCATCAAAGAACACCAACACAAACTTCCTTAAGTGATTGTGGAAGATGTGATTCATGTAGGACTCGAATGTCGCTGGGGCGTTGGTTAGTTCGAAAGGCATCACCAAAAACTCAAAGTGCCCATAGTGACACCTGAAAGCAGTCTTGGGAATGTCTTGTTCCCTCACGCGAATCTGATGGTACCTAGAGCTCAAATAAATCTTTGAGAAGAACCGTGCTCCTCTCAACTCATCCATCAACTCATTGATCCTGGGTATGGGGTACTTGTTCTTCAGTGTCTTCTTGTTCAGGGCCCTGTAGTCAATGCACATCCTCAATGTGTCGTCCTTCTTCTTTACTAACACCATGGAAGAAGCAAAAGGACTCGTGCTCGGCCGAATGTGCCCAAGAGCCAGCAACTCCTGAATGGCCCGCTCAATCTCATCCCGATAGGCCTTGGGATGCCTATAGGGGGTAGTAATCACTACCTGTATGCCCTGCTCAAGCTCAATGGTGTGCTCAAACCCCCGGTCCAGTGGTTGTCCCGGCGAAATCTCTCCAAACATTGTGGCATACTGGTCAAGGATGGACTGTATCTCTGGGTGCACCGTCTGCCCTGTAGTCCCTGCCTCTGATGCACACAGCTCCACTGCCCACTCTATGTCTCCCTTTCGGAAGACTGCCTCCATCCGATGAGCTGAAACAGTCTGAGGCGAATATGTGTGCTGTCCCCGTATCTTCTCATGCCTCCCTATCTTCTCATCATCCCACTCCATCTCTAGGGTCTTCCAATCTGTCGTGACCTTCCCTAGAGTGATGAGCCATTGAACACCTAGTATCATGTTGGTGTCCGGAATATCGACCACGAAAAAGTGGTCAGTCAATGTGTAAGTGCCAATCGTCACAGATAACTCTGGTACATAACGTGCACAAACCATGGTCTGATCTCCTGGAAACAAAACTGAAAATCCATCGAAGCTCTCTGTCTGTATACCTCTCCGCTCAACCATCTTTGCATCGATGAAGTTGTGGGTTGCCCCACTGTCAACCAAAACTGATACTCGTTGTCCATGTACTGTCCCCCGTACATGCAATGTCAAATACTTGGGAACTCCTCGCAATGCTGCAAGAGCCCCTCCGGTAGGTGCAAAAGCTGCACCACCTGGTGCTGGTGGTGGAGGTGGCAAGGGATCCTGCATTGCATGACTACCTCCTGCCTCCACATCATCCTCCTCATCCTCTTCCCTGCTGCTCTCGGAGAAGACCTCAATAAAATGTGCTTTGCTAGCAGCACATCTATGTCCCGGTGCCCATGGCTCTTGACAGGTAAAGCACAACCGCTTCTTCTTCAACTCCCTCCTGGCAGAACCCTCACATCCTTCCCCTTAGGCTGGAAAGTCTGTCTCTGGGGGTAAGGTGTCCGGGTCGTGGGTAAGGCATCTTGTAAGTCCTAGGTCCTGCTAATAGCATCCTGGAGTGTGGCTGGTCTGGTGGATCTCACTAGACTCCGAAGTGGCTCTGCTAACCCCTCAACATACATGTAGATCCTCCGTGCCACAGATAGATTTGGTACCATCACCGAAACCCTCAAGAAGTCTGCAATGTAGGTCTCTGGGCTCCTGGTCTGTTTGAGCCTCGTCAGCTCAACAAAGTGCTGCTTCGGATCCCTCCGGTCAAACCTCTCTATCAGTCTCCTGGTGAACTCGGCATATGTCGTCACTATGGAGTGTCCGAGTGTAACCAACCCATGGAACCACCAGTCCTGGGCTTCACCATCCAAATGTAATGCCGTCACCTTGACGGCCTCCGTCTTCGACATCTGGTTAAGCTGGAAATAGATGTATAGCTTCTCCACCCAAGACCTTGCCAAACTGTTTGATGAGCCATCAAACATAGGCAAGTGGAATCTACTAGCTGTGCGATGGGTGTCTCCATCATGATAATGCTGGTATCTTCTGTGAGATATCCTGCTGGAGCTGAACAAAGTCTCTGAATGAGAGAGCATCCCTGAACTCCTGCCCATAGGCCTAGTACTCTGCAAAATAATCACCCATATGACCAGGCTCTGTCTCCTGTTAAGCTCCCGCCCCCGTGTCTGCTCCTAGGAAAGTGGGCATGGTGGAACGTGTAGGGGCATGTGAGGCCATCTGCTAAGTATTATCACGCTGAGTGGAACCCTGCTCTGGAAAATGGTGGGATGTACCCGATCCCTCACCAACCTGGAAAACCTGTGGGTTCTCATGCTGTCTAGCCTCTATCGCTGTGAATCTCTACCCCATCACCTCAATCTGCCTCGACAGATCCTGCACTGATTTGAGGAGTATGTCCACAAATCTCTTCTCGTCCTCATCTGCCATCGGATACTCCTGCTCTGCGTCCACCATAGGCTCCTCCTGTTCTGCGTTCACCACAGGTTCCTCCTGTTTTGTGTCTGTTGACCGCTGCGTGTCAACTACCCATAGCAGTACACCCCCTTTTTTCGCAAAAAGGGGCAGCACTTGATCGAGATGTTCGTGCCATTCAGCAGTCATCGTCATTCTCTTGATCTTATTAAAGTTGTAAACCCAGTCTGCATTTTGATGTAAATAATCTTAGCAGAGCTGAGTCATGTATGTAAATTGCCTAGGTGGACCTAATTTTCTAGTGGTAATCTTCATTCCGAAAGGTTTTTCGTCTCACCGATCCATGATCGGCAGAGTTTTCCTTCAACCTGACCCCAAAGCCGGAATGAATTTTATCATTAGAGTCTTAGGAGAATCCTAGTGTGTTAATCTGCTAGATTATGTTTGGTCGCAGTACTGGGTGGTCTATGAGGGTCTGTCAAAGGGCTTTTCCCCCTTGAAGATGTAAAAAATTGTAAAAGTCATGATGAAAAGTGTCTTGAGGGTTAGGAAATATAATCCCCTCATGCGTCTTAAGTCCTAAGTCCTAGGGAAATTTTTCCAAAGTCTATGTTTGATGATCCATAATA
>APFE030814572.1:4205-17719 GCA_000404065.3 Pinus taeda | reverse complement strand
CAATGGTAGAATATGGTAGGTTTAGGGTCGAAATATTTAATGGACAAAACTATTAGCTATGGAAGATGCAGATGGAAGATTACCTATATCAGAAAGATCTGTACCTACCATTGAGCGGAAAGACAAAGAACCTGATGAGTATGACATACATAGAATGGGATATTCTCGATAGAAAGGCACTTGGAACAATACGGCTGTGCCTAGCGGCGTCCGTAGTGTTTAATATTTCAAAGGAAATGACAACAAACGGTTTAATGAAGGCATTGGCCAAACTATATGAAAAACCCTGGGCCTCAAATAAGGTATTTCTTATGAAGCGTTTATTTAATATGAAGATGTCAGAAGGTGGATCTGTTGTTGATCATTTAAATGAATTTAATATAGTTACCAGTCAGTTAAGTTCTATAGGGGTAACTTTTGATGATGAAGTTAGGGCTCTATTATTTCTATGCTCATTGCTAGAAAGTTGGAATGGTTTAGTTATGGCCATTAGTATTTTTGTCACTGGATCTAGTACTTTAATGTTTGATGATGTTTTTGGCGCAATCCTTAGTGAGGAAATGCAACAAAAAAGCTCCGGTCAGACATCAGGTAATGATTTGACTACAGAGAATAGGGGAAGAAAAATGGAAAGAGGAAAGAGCCCAAGATATCGCAGTAAGTCAAGGAAAGGCAGATCCAAGTCCAGATCAGGGATAGTGTGCTGGAAATGCGGGAAGAAAGGACACTTGAAGAAATAATGCAAGTCTCAGAAGGGAAAAGAAGGACATGAACAACATTGAAAAAATCATGAAGTGAATGTGATAGGTGATGTGTTGCAAGATGCTTTGATTCTTTTATTATAAAATATTATTGATGCTTGGGTGGTAGATTCAAGGGCCTCATTCCATGCCACACCTGATAGGAAACATTTTCATGATTATGTTCAAGGAGATTTTTGGATAGGTTTCGATTGGGTATGATTAAACACTTTGAATCATTGGTAATGCGGTATAGTTTTGCATAAAACAACAATGGAAATCATGGCTATTTGAAGGAGGGGTAGGATGTTCCAGATCTAAAGAAAATCTTATTTCAAAAAGGGCAGTTAGGAGGTCAAAGTTGTGTGACTACTTTTACAGATAAAACCTGGAAGGTCACTAAAGGAGCCCTGGTAATAGCAAAAGGAGAAAAGGTTGGTACATTGTATTTATGCAATGGTATTTCTAATTCTATTAATGCTCTAATCTTTACAGGAGAAGATACGACATTGTGGCATCATAGGCTTGGGAACATGAGTGAGAAGGGGATGTAGATTATTCACTCAAGAAATTTGTTGCCAGGTTTGAAGCATGTTAATTTAAAATTCTATCAGAATTGTGTTTATGGAAAACAAAAGAGAGTCAAATTCCTCAGAGTTGGGAAGAAAAGAAGAGACAAAAATTAGAAATTGTGCATACAGATGTATGGAGACCTACTTAGGTATCATCTCTCGGTGGATCTCGCTATTATGTTACTTTTGTTGATGATGCAACCAGAAAAACCTAGATTTATTGTATTCAAAACAAATCTGATGTGTTTGATGCTTTCAAGAAATGGAAAGATTTTGTTGAAAATGAGACAAGAAAAAGGTTGAAGTGTCTCAGATCAGATAATGGAGGTGAATATTGTAGTAAAGAGTTTGATAGGTATTGTTCAGAGAACAAAATTTGTAGAGAGAAGACAGTTCCAGGAACACCACAAGAAAATGGTGTGTTAGAAAGGATGAACAAGACAATCATGGAGTGTGCAAGGTGCATGAGATTGCATGCATTATTGCCTTTACAATTTTGGGAATATGCTGTAGATACTACTATTTATCTAATAAATAGAGGGCCTTCAAGTTCCTTGGATGGTGGTATTCCAGAGGAGGCATGGAAAGGTAAAAAGGTAAACTACTCATTTTTAAAGATTTTTGGTTGTGAAGCCTTTGAACACATTAATAAAGAAAATAGAACAAAGCTTGAGGCAAAATCAAAGAAATGTAACTTTATTGGATATGGTATTCATGATTTTGGTTATCACTTTTCTGATTATGAAAAACACAAAATAATTAGGAGAAGAGATGTCATATTCAATGAAAAGGTTTTGTATAAGGATCATCAGGAGGAAAAGAAACAGGAAAAAGAAAACATAGAATACACAGTGCTTGGTGAGATCACAGAAAAAGATAAGGTGCCTGAAAATCATAATGATCAACAATAAGAACAAATACAACAATTACAACATCAACGAGCACCTCAAACACCTAAAAGTGATGTTAGAATATCTACTAGGATAAGTAGTCCCGCTGAATGATACTCTCCTTCATTATATTATGTATTGTTGACTGATTTTGGTGAACCAAAATGTTATGAATAAGCAGTGCAAGTAGAAACTAGGAAGAAGTGGGAGCAAGCCATGAAAGAAGAGATGGACTCCTTAGCACATAACCAGACTTGGGACTTAGTTAGGTTTCCTGTAGGTAAAACAACATTGCAGAATAAATGGGTTTACAGGTTGAAGGAAGAAGATGGAGGTAGAAAAAGCTATAAAGCTAGACTTGGGTTGAAGGGGCTTGCACAAAAAAAGGGTATAGATTTCGATGAGATATTTTCTCCTATTATTAAAATGACTTCAATCATAACTATTTTAATTCTAGTAGTAGCTGAAGATTTGCATCTTGAGCAGGTAGATGTAAAGACAACCTTTCTCCATGGGGATTTGGAGGAAGAGATATATATGCAGCAGCCACAAGGACATGAGGTAAAAGGGAAGTAGAAACTAGTGTGTAGGTAGAAGAAGAGCTTGTATTGCTTAAAACAGGCTCCAAGGCAGTGGTATTTAAAATTTGACAGGTTTATGTCTGAACAAGGTTATACTAGATGTCACTCTGATCATTGTGTTTATCTCAAAAGGAAAAATGATGGCAACTATATTATATTTTTATTGTATGTAAATAACATGCTTGTTGCAGGTTCTAACATGCAGGAAATAAATGTGCTCAAAAGAAAATTGGTGAACTCATTTGCAATGAAGGATTTGGGTGCTACAAAACAAATCCTTGGTATGAGAATAACTAGAGACAAGAAGAATAAAAAATTAACATTGTCTCAGAGTGAGTACATAGAAAAAGTGTGGAAAAGGTTTAATATGCAAAATGCAAAACCAGTTAGTATACCTTTGGCTAGCCATTTCAAACTAAGTAAGGAGGTGTGTCCAAGACTTAGGAAGAAATGTATTATATGTCTAAAGTTCCATATGCATCAGTAGTTGGAAGGTTAATATATGCAATGGTCTGCACAAGGCCTGATATTGCACATGCAGTGGGAGTTGTAATCAGGTACATGAATAATCCAGGAAAAGAACATTGGATGGCAGTGAAATGGATTCTCAGGTATTTGAGAGGTACCAAAAATCAAGCATTACGCTTTGGTGGTTCAAACATTGGTCTACAAGGATATGTTGATGTAGACATGTTGGGTGATAGAGATAATAGGAGGAGCACAATAGGGTATGTGTTTACTGTAGGTGGAACATCTGTTAGTTGGGTTTTAAAATTGCAAAATGTTGTTGCACTCTCAACAAAGAAAGTAGAATATGTTGTTGCTAGAGAAGCTAGTAAAAAAATGATTTGGTTACGAAGGTTCCGAGATGAATTGGGTAAGAAGAAGGAGTTGGGAAAATTATACAGTGAAAACCATATTGCCATACATCTTGCAAAGAACTCTGCATTCCATTCCAAGATTAAACATATACAACTCAAGTATCATTTCATATGGTGAACATTGGAAGATGGACAGTTGAAGCTGGAAAAGTTACACACTAGCCAGAATCCTGCAGATATGTTAACAAAAGTTGTAACCAGGGAGAAACTGAGATTCTTCTTAGTTTCAATTGGTCTTCAAGTATGATGAAGAAGATTAGAAACAACCAGGTCCAAAGTGGAGTCATTGTCTAGCAAATGAAGTAGTAGTGGAGTTGCTATAATCTGTCTCCATGTGGGAGATTGTTGGGTGTGGAGCCTAATTATCTTCTTTATTCATAGGTATCACTGCATTGGACCCTAATTTGTAATGTGATGGTGTTGGGAATGGGTTCCCCCAAGAGCAGTTTTGGGGCTAAAAGCCCATTTTTTGGGATAATTTTGTAATAAAGTTGTAAAGTCTTCGCATTTTGTGGTCGTGGATCACAAAGGTGTTAAGAGTCATAAAGGGTTGTCTGCCCTTATTTTGTAAACTGTAAAGTTGGCTGTAAAGATCGACCCATGGTTTGCAGACCATTGGATTGTATAAAAAGGAGCTAAGTAAGTACGCTCTAAGTAGTTAAGTGAAGGAAGAAAGTAGTGATGTAGAGTGGAGAAGTCTAAGTGTTCTCAGGTGGTAGTGTAGGTAGAGGCTCTACAGTTGAGTGCGCAGAGGCCTAGGGTGGAAGCCCGTAGCTGAGTACGCAGACCCTTGTAGTTGTGTGCGTGGGGCAGATAGAGTCTATATTAAACTAAAATATATCAATAAAGATAAGTATTCTGCAATTAATGTGTATTTAGTTCCTGTTAATGCATCTAATTATATTGCATTTTGGGTATGCATCTAATTATATTGCATTTTGGGTATAATTTACAATGTTTATTTGATGCGTGAATATATGTGATGAACGGAAGCGAGGATATCAGTTTATGCAGTGCTAACTGTGATTGTTTAGTAAAATAAGTAAAACACTTGAGATATCTTGGGAGCCTATACAATACATTGTCATAGCTGTGCGAAAGTACCTAGACCATGGGTTAGGGCTGCGTAAAGGTTAATCATACACCTTTGCAGAGGTACTGAAGGGAAGAATAAAGGGTAGATTGATAGAACCATAAGGCTTAGCGACTTGCGCGAAAGTAGGGGTAGAGGGAATAAACCGACATCAGGATCATCTCAGGGTGCAAAAATTTGGTTCCAACATCACCCCATACTGCTTCAAGTGACATTTAGGTCCGCGCTCTGCGGGCTAATGCAGAAAGGGCCAGCCATGTAGGGATTTGTTTGGCTAACTAATGATGAACTTGGGTCAGGGCCCACAAAGCCAACAAATGGTTCCGTTACCGAGACCAAAATATGCCTGAGAGAAGTGTGATGTCGTATCACTAGAATCCAACTAAGAAATAGGTCGAAGACTAGTTGGATAGGAAGATCCACGAATTTGTGGCACAAGAGAAAGGAAATCCACAGCTGACAAAGGAACAGTGGCTAGACAGGTACCTATATATAGAAATCCACAAGACCTTTTTTTGTTTTTTTCCAGTTGAGTTATACGAGTGGACCACGAAGCTAGCAGATAGTCAAGGATGGTGGAGGCTTGACAAGCCTATTGTCTAGACCCTGGAGTTAGTACAGAGACTAGAAGCCTCTTAGGATAAGATCACCTGCACTATCGATCATTGGCACAATTGTATCATTGGGGGTTTTGTGACAGAATTAACGGTTGATACCTCAGTCAGTTACAACGAGGCAGAGAAATGTTTTTTCAAAGGTCTGCAAGGTAAGTACTTGAAGTCTTTAAATACTTGGATTAAGATGTTATTTCATGAAAAACGGGTTATGCAACTACCTTGATGTTCAGAGCTACACAAATTGGAAAGACTTACAGGAACGAATAAAGAAAGGGTCTCGAATATAGCCCACTAATTTCAACTCCTTTGAGTGATGAAGAAGGAGTAGCACAGGCTTCTCTGCAAAGTGCAGTTCAGTTGATAAAATAAGGGTTCCCGTGACTACCACCTCCACCCACACCACCTCCACCTTCACCACCATCGCCCTCTGCGGCTTTGCCCACACCACCACCACCTCCACCCTAGTTTAACATGGTGAATTCAGTAAAGCTACCTTTGTTTAAGGGCTTGGGAAATGAGGATCCAGACTAGTTCTGGTTTGTCGTAAAAGCTGTATCAGAAGCTCAGGGTGTCACAGATGTTCACATGAAAAAGACAACATTGGTTAGTTCTTTGTAGGATCGCACACTAACTTGGTACATTAAGCACTCTAATGATAACCCAAACGCTGGGTTGGCAGAGATCCAGATCGCACTAAATAAAGAGTTCAGTATTCCTAAATCCGAGGTGCATTCGGTTGTGGGGTTCAAGGTAATCGCGATGGAACTAGGTGAGACACCTTGGGAATTGGATCAAAGATTGAAGTGTAAAATCCACAAAGCTAATATGAACTTAACAGATGGACAACACCACGAGTGGTTCGTGGCTTCACTCCTGCCTCACCTAAGGGTTGCACTATCACAAAAGAATATTACGACTCAGGCAAAGGCCTTGGAGATTGCAATAAGACACATGAAACACTGATGCAAGATCCGAATTCGGGGGTTCATCAGATCCATGCCCAGTTGCAAAATGTTTGCCTTGAAATGAAAAGTTTGAAGCAGGACAGAATAGTTTAACCAGAGGCACGCAAAGAGATATGGTGCATGAAATGTAAAGGTCAGGGGCACGACAAAGACCATTGCCCGGTCTTTACAAACTATATTACAGGAGGAGGACCAATTCCTTTGAGGCCGAAATCCCAAGCAGGACCGAGCGTGGGGCCTACATTATGGTGCACTATATGTCAGGTAACGGGGAAACATACGACTGATAACTGTCATTGTTGCAGAAGTTTGTATGAACACTGCAACAACTATTCTACAACTTCTGTAGGTTGATAGGGCATGATGAGTGTAACTACCAAAGTTATGAATTGATGATGGATAGAACACCTACCTATAGAGTTTAGGTAGAAGCATGGCCTCTTGACTAGAGTGCTGGAATGGTGTGAACATTCTTTCAGGGGCGCGGACGATGCTGAGGCGGTGGAGGACCTAGCAGAGGTCGGGGACAACTAATTTGTTACAATTATGGAGGACCAAGACACTATGTCCATGAATGCACTAACCCAATGCGTCTGTCGTGCAAATATTGTACTCAATTTTATAATGACATGGAGGACTTGCCTACACTGATAGTGAGGATATGTGACAAAGGGGTGCTACCACTGCAACCAAATCACAACCTACAGTTGATGAGGGCCACGCCTCACGGAGAGGATCTGAATGTGAATATAGTTCTCCGAAGTGGAATTGTCATGAGTGACGTTAAGGGGAAACAACCTGAAGACAACGCATGGGTTTGAAAAGCTCTAGAGAAGGAGGCTGAATTTGATTTGGAGCGAGCACTTGAAACGTTCATGGAAGCAAAGAAGAGCTTCTCTTAGGCATCTACCTTAGGAAGCCGGGATAAAATTGTTTAGGAAATGGACCCTTCTATGCTTACAACCTTTATAAAGACCTACATGAAGCTAATGCGCGATAGCAAGGCTATGAAGGGGTTATAGGAACTTATAAATAGATGTGCCAGAAACACTCTGGGTGAACTGTGCGTGGTACGGAAGATTGGTAAGCATAAAGCAAGGACAAGACATGAGATGAGATTGACCATGTAGATAGGAGAATATGAAATGGATCAAGTTTTTCTGGATCTAGGGTCAAACGTGAATGTTTTGCCGAAGAATACTTGGGAGCGGATGGGGAGACTTGTGCTGTAGTGGTATCCGATTCAGTTAATGATGGAAAATTAGCAGAAGATTATCCCCATGGGATGGCTGTAAGGAGTAACTGTACATATTGAAGGTGTGAGCGCATTGGCTGATTTTGAAGTAATAGAAATTGTGGATGACAACAACCCATACCCTATGCTCCTTGGCATTGATTGGGCTACTGACATGAACAGGGTAATCAACATAAAGAAACGAAATATGATATTTGAAAAGAAATCGCTTCGCATAATAGTAACCCTAGATCCTGCTGAGGGATTGCGCTATACTAAACCAGTCCACTGATTACGAAAGCGATGATGATTTGGACTGCATATATAAGATAACAACATGAGACAAAGATTGGGTGAATCCAACAATGGATGGACAAATTACATGGGATCACGAGACTTCTTGCAACTCAGACTTGGACGAAGAATTAGAACACTGGCAGAATCAGCTACATGAAGTAACCACACTGAGCTATAACATGATGACTTGGTCACTGCACTGTGTGTCATTAGAGGTAGGAAATCTGCCCACTTATGATGGCTTGAATGACGCGGATGTGTATTTGGATGCACTTGAGAGTGAAGTACTAGAGAAGCAACGCTTCCAGGCTTTGGATGGCACTGCGCGTTATGCCCGCGAGATGGTGGGGTACGCACAAGGGTAGTTTTGATAATTGGCACGAGTGTAGGAGGATGATCAGAACACAATTTGGGAAGCCAAATGTATGAGTGATAGAAAAGTATGAAGGGAAGGATGATCCACACACACACTTGGCCAAGTGGGCTAAGCCTTGGAGTGAAGCCCCAACTTGAATGTGTGCACTTGTTCTGTCACACCCTGGACGTCATCCCGATGAACTGGTATTTGGAGACAGAGCTCTGCTATGGAACATGTGAATGGGATATTCTACATGAAGGATTCATAATGACGTTAAGCTTCGAAGATGGGTTTGACTATATTGACGAAGCGCTACAAGAAGTTAAAGAAGCGATATTTAGGATACCACAAGATCCTTTAGATCTAATTCAACCCGATTGGACTACTCAGCTGAGCCACGCGCTGGAATTCTATAACATGAATGCTGAAGAGGAAGATGAGGACCCACGAAAGATTAATATTCTTGAAACCAAGGGTCACCGTGAGGTTGAGGGACCGTATATCAAGAATCCTGATATAACCGCGCCACTAAAAACGAAATAGGTAAATATTGGTAGGGAGGAGGACCCCAAATTCACGAAGATTAGAGATTACTGGGATGGCTTGACGATAGATAAGGTCGTTGAATTGCTCTGCGAATACCAAGACTTTTTCCCTACTAAGTTTACGGAGTTAAAACGGATAATAGGGGATCTGGGTGTTATGAAGATCACGTTAAAACTTGACCCGAAGCTTGTTAAGTAAAGACCTTACTGTCTCAATCCGAAGGATAAGGAGAAGGTCCGATTAGAGTTAGATAAGATGCTCGCGGGATGCATCATTAAGCCTGTAGAAGAATCTGAATGGGTAAACCCAATGGTGGTACAAGAAAAGAAGCAGAAGGATGAAATAAGGATATGTGTAGATCTCAGGAAGTTGAATGACACTTGCGTGCATGATCCTTTCCTGACTCCGTTCACTGATGAGGTAAAGGATAATGTAGGTGGCTAAGAAGCGTACTCCTTCACTGATGGCTTTTGTGGGTACCATCTGATCAAAATCACACCTAAAGGTAGAAGAAAGACGAACTTCCCAACTGAATGGGGATGTTTTCAGTACACTATAATGCCTTTCGGATTAAAGAACGTGCCTGCAATTTTTTCGCGCATAGTCATTGCTGCATTCAAAGACTTCATTCATAAGTTTTTGGAGGTGTACTTTCATGACTGGACTGTGTTTTGGGTTGGTAAAATTCCATGTGGCCAGTTTGTGCTTAATACTAGATACTTTTCAAAAGTACCAGATTGTGCTCAATCCGAAGAAATGTCTATTTTGTGTTCCTTCTGGGACTCTAATGGGTCATGTAGATTGTAGATAGGTATTGATGGTAGATCTCTTGAACATCACAATGATACTTAACATGGAGGCGCCGAGGAGTGTGAAATAGCTCCACGTAACCTTGGGACATATTAGGTACTATAGGAAGTTTATCAAGGGCTATGCCCAGATCACAATGCCTATGGAGAATTTTTTTAAAAAGAATGTCACGTTCTATTAGAACAAGGACTGTCAGAAAAGCTTGGATTTATTGAAGGGAAAATTGTTCACCACGTCAAGTTTAGGCTTCCCAGATTGGAAGAAGGAGTTTCATGTACATGTAGATGCGCCATGTATAGCATTGGGAATAGTACTGATCCAGGCTGGCGGAGGAGAATTGGACCATCTTATAGAGTTCACAAGCAGAAGGTTATCCAAGGTTGAGAAGAACTATTCCACCACTGAGCGCGAAGGATTAGCTATGGTATACACGCTCTAGAAGTTTAGACACTATTTGCTGGGGGAAATTTTAAGATGTATACAGATCATTCTGCATTGAAATACCTGGTCAATCAGTCTGTGTTGGAGTGGAGAATTTGTAGGTGGTTGTTATTGTTCTAGGAGTACGCTTTTGAAGTTATTGTGAAGCTTGGATGATTGAACACGGGAACAAATCATCTATCGCACATCAAAATGGGGAAAGAGCCCACTAATTTGAAGGAGGGATTGCCTCACACATAGCTCTTTGCAGTGTGTGTCAGAGATGGTCACTTTGAAGACATCAATACTTCCTAATGACAAGAACTACCCCGGAAGGCTTGTTGGGCAGCAGATCCCCCCACAACATGTTTTTGGGGCTTAAAGCCTGAATTTTGGTCAATGTCATGTAAAGACACTGTGAAGTACGAGTGCAGAGCACGAAATTCTAGGATGAATCATAGGGTTGTTTGCCCTAAAATAATGTAATTTAATGTAAAGTTGTGTCGGCCTCCCCATGGTCCGCGGACCATGGGATTGTATAAATAGAGCGAGGCTCTAAGTGTAAAGCAAGTTTTTGGGAGTAAGGAAGTAGATAGATGTGAAGCCATGGTTAAAGTATAGAAATGGATTTGAAGAGTCTTGGGTTGTAGTAGTAGGAAGAGGCTCTGTAGTTGAGTGCACATAGGCCTAGTAGAGTCCATAGCTAAGTGCATGAACCCTTGCAACTGAGTGTGTAGGGAAGAGACGGGTCTGTACTTGAACTGAGCTTGAAAAGATCATTAATAAAGATAAGTTGGATTCGAAATATCGTGCATCTGGTCGTGGATCTATATTTTTTATGCATTAAGTGTTATCTGTTTATTTATATGCGTGCACTTGATAAATACTTGTTTGAATGTTTATGTATGAAAATATTCTAATTAAATAGTGAACAAAACCTAATTAAGGAAGACTTGGATGAGTAACACGGGTCACACTGTGGTTAGAGCTGTGCGAAGGCAGTAGCACAGGACGTAACACACCCATAGTTGTGCATAGCCCAGTAAGTGCTAAGGTTGGATCATGTCCCTATCACCGCATATCAGACATCCCCAGGGTGTGGAAACCTGGTTCCAACACCCTCCCATACTACGTCGGGTGAGACCTTAGTCCGCGCTCCATGGACTGTTGCCGAAACGGCAAGTAGTACCGGAATTTGCTTGGCTAAATCACTTCTGAACTTGGGTTAGGCCCCATTAAGCCAACAAATGATTCCATTGCTGGGACCAGGATCTGCCTAAGGGATGTCTGATGTCGTGCCACTAGAACCCAATAAAGAAGGAAATTGTAGAGTGGTTGGACAAGAAGATTCATGAGTTTGCGACACAGGAAAACAAAACTCTGCAAGTATCTGAGAAAAAGTGGTTGGATCACTACATGAATGCAAAAATCCACAAGATTTTCTTTGTATCCTTTCCTTCTAAACTGTATGAGTGGATCACAAGGTTAGCCAATAACAAGGGAAGGTGTAAGCTCGACAAACCATTAGTGTGGACTCCAAAATTAGTGTGCAAACTAGACGCATTAGAAGATAGGATCGCACGAGTTGTGGACCATTGCCTCGACCAAATAAGAGGGGGATTTATCACTAAGTTTGTGGTAGAGACGACCGTGAGCTATAGCGAAGCAAAACGATTCTTTCTCAAAGGACCACGAGGTAAGTATATTAAGTCTTTAAATACTTGGATTGAGATGCTATTGTGTGAAAAGAGGGTAATGAGAATACATTAATGTTTGGGACAACATGGAGTGGAAAAAACAACAAAAGCAACGAAGAATTAGGAAATAGTCCCTTAATTTCACCTTTGCGAGAGAGTAAGGAAGAGCTCACTAAGGTCTCTCCAAGAAGTGCAGTTATTTTGATAAGGCAGCATATTCCGCAGTTACCACCACCACCCGCTTCACCTCCCTCACCTCCATCTCCACCCACTCCACCTCCACCGCCTCTACTGTTCAATATGGCAAACGCGATCAAACTACCAGTATTCAAAGGGGTAAGGAATGAAGATCTGGACCAATTCTGGTTCATGGTAAGGGTAGTATGGGAAGCGCAAGGTGTCATGGATGACAATATTAAGAAGGCTAAATTGGTAAGTGCATTGCAAGATCACGCATTGACATGGTATATCAAGCACTCTAATGACCACCTGAACACAGGAATAACGGAAATATAGATCGCGCTAAATAGGGTATTTAGCAGGCCAAAGTGAAAAACACAATCAATCGTTAGGTTTAAAGAGATCGTGATGCTTCCAGGCAAGACCCCATGGGATCTAGACCAAAGACTAAAGAGTAAGATCCATGAGGCCAATATGACGCTAACGAATGCACAACATCACACATGGTTTGTGGCATCTCTGACACCACACTTCAGGACAGTGCTGTCACAACAGAAAATTTCCACCTAGGACGAAGCATTGGAAATGGCAATGAGGTTGCATAAGACCCCAATACAAGACCCTGGGTTGGGAGTTCAACAAATCCATGCGCAACTACATAATCTATGCCTGGAAATGCAAAGTTTGAAGTAGGATAGGGCACTGTGGCGAGAAGTGCGTGAGGAGGTATGGTGCATAAAATGCAAAGGCCAGGGCCATGACAAGGATCATTGTCCAGTATTTGCAAACTACTTGGCAGGAGGCATGCCAATTCCATTGAGACTAGAGGCACAGGCAGGGCCAAGTGTGACACTTGCATTATGGTGCATGATCTGTCATATAGGACAAAAAGACATGACGGATAATTGTCATTTTTTGCAGAAGTATACACAGACTCCCCAGTAGTTAATAGTGTAAACTTTGAAACGGGAATTGATACTGTTACCTGTTTCATTGAGATAGCAAAAAAGTGACCTGATTTTGAAAAGGGGTGATGCAGAACACACATGTTTTTTTTAGAGCATCGTTTTTGGCACTTTAATTTTTTTATGTACATTACGTTTTAGAATGGTAGTGATTTTCATGCTGATTTAAAAAAGTGGGTATTCTGCATCACACCCTTTTTTTAAAAGACCTATTTTTTGACTTTAAATTTTCTAATGTATGAATTGTAAATAATAATTTTCTAAATTTGATAGTTTTTGAAGTGGTCGTTTTCTTCATATTTTCTTGTTTTTTATTTTTATTTTAATTTTTTTGTAGTGAGGTTTTTATTGTTTTGCATTCTTAAATTAGAAAGTCGATATTTTGAATTTTCGATATTCTACATATTTATACATCCTTAATTAATTTTTCAATCCACATGAAATAATTGTTTCTAAAAAATAATATTTTTTAAAAATGGACATAAAAATAACCATTTTTAACATAAATATAACAAAAAACTACACTTTTTGATAATTTTTTGCTAGAATTGACATGTCAAAATCACAATTTTTACACGAAAATTTTAACTAAAAATGGTTAAATAATAGATTTTTTTTATGAATTTCATGTCAAAAAAATAATAATAATCACTTTTTTTTTTCAAAAA